>CAKNYM010052983.1:286806-307341 GCA_932195095.1 Andricus curvator
TTTTAAAGAACCATGATCGTAGCTTCCGGAGCCTACAACTTCTCACATAATAATCTAAGCCTCGGTGGCTCAGACGGTTGGACGCTCGGACTTCATTTTGGAGGTTCGGGGCTCGATCCCGGAGCCGGTACCTCTGGAAATTTTTCTATGTCTTTTGAACGAGGTTCTGGTTTTTTAGATCTCACCTTCATCTGTAGGCCTCATTGTGTTGAAAATTCCTCCTTTTTTCGTTGACAATGCAACTATTACTTAATTTAATGTTGATCTACTATGATAAAAATATCTTTTGTTTGAAAATTCATTACTTTAGTTGAGAATTAATCTCTTTTTGTGACAAATTCAACTATTTTGTTGAAAATTTATCTTTTTTATTTGAAAATTCACCTCTTTTGGTAATTTAAACTGCTTCGTTTAAATTTGAACTACTTTATTAAAAATTAATTTTTTGATCAAGATTATCATTTTAGTTGAAAATTCGTTTAATCTTTTGAGAAAGTAACTATTTTTGTTGAAAATTCCTTCTTTTTTTAGTTGAAAATGAATCTTTTTGGTTGAAAATGAATCATTTTGGTTGAAAATGAACTATTCCATTTCTTGTTGAAAATTCATGTTTTCATTTAAAAATAAAACTACTTGGTTCAAAGTTGAACTACTTTGTTGATAATTATTATATGCCATCTTTTTTTTAGTTGAGAATTTAACTACTTGGTTTTAAGTTGAAATAATCTTTTAAAAGTAAATGTTTTTCGTTGAAGCTTCATTTCTTTTGTTGAACATGTTACCATTTTTCTTATTTTTTTGTTTGTTAAAAATTAACTTTCACACTGAAAATTCAACTACTGGATTTTCGGTTAGAAAATAATTTTTTTTCAGTTAGAAATTCATGTATTTTGTGGAAAATTTCACTTTTTCGTAGAAAATTAATCTCACTGGTTGAAAGTTCATCTTCTTAGTTGAAAATTCAACTAGTTAGTTAAAAATTCATTTATTTTATTGAAGGTGAAATTTTTTTACTGGAAATGCTGGAAGTTTAAAGCGTTTCAAATTTAACTTAAAAAAAAAGAGTTTATTATTCTTTCGAGGTTCGTGTACAGGAATTTCCAGCTGTGTATTCACCTGAAAAAAAGAACTATGTAAAGTTAGGTCAAATAAAAAAAAGTGGAAAACGACTGAAAATTTAACCGAATGAAATTTTCTGCAGGTTAAGTGTCTAAACGGTTAAACGTAGAAATTATTCAAATTTTCGAACCGCTAACCGTTCAAAGACGGAATACTATTCTAAATGCATGTTTCATTCGATTGTTAGAATAATTGTGTAATAAAATTATACTTTTCGGAATGACTTCTTTCTCCACTTTCTATTCTTCTATAGCACACTTTTTCATTTTGGTTTATCCTTAAATCCTGCTGAGAGGCTCAAATGCGAAATTCTTCGAGAAATTTTGTGTTCCTGACAGACATGGTTATAGGGACCATGACGACGAGTCCTCGGTCCTTGACGCGGTCAGCAAGTTGAACGAGGTTCGAGGGGTCAAAGGTCTTGGTCGATTCTTCAAGCAAATCGCTCAAAGCGCAAGATCCGGAAGCCAGGATGACTTTCTGGGCTGTGTCAACATTCCTGTACAGGTAGATTTTTTCCAATATTTAAACTCTACATTTAAATTGTACCTCATTTCATAAGATTTTTTAGAAGCTTTTATGTAACTTGTTTTATGTGAGTCAAATCTTGCATTTCAATTCTTACCCCTTTTTTACAATTTCCAATCGACTTGAAACTTTGTAGACATACGTATTTCCGATGACGATGAAAAATTCCATCAAAATTGGAGAAAAAAAACCAAAAAAAAAAAAATAAAAAAAAATAAAAACCTCCACACTACCCAACCCCTCACTAACCCTACTTTCCACCCCTACCTTTTCTTACTTCTCCCTTATCTACTTTTCCTTACTTTTCCCTTCTCTACATCCAAAACCCTAACATTCTTCACATTCCTCACTTCTTCAACTTTCTACCATATCACTTTCATTTTTTCTCCTTTCTCTACTTCCTCTCCCATCACATCCCCCACTTACACTCGCTTTTCCTACTTTCCAACTCCTGATCTCCCACACTTTCAATCCCATCACTTCCCTCCCTTCTCCATCCTCTACTTCCCCTGATTCTACTCCAACACTTTTCCTTCTTCTTCCTCCCTTACTTTCCTGACTTCTCCCTTACCTCCTTCCTCTCTCCTCAATTCCTCTACTTTCATTCCCCACCCATCCCACCCCCTCACTTTCTCACCCCCTTCACTGGCTTTACTTCTCCCTTCTCTTCATCACAACCCCTCACATTGTTCACATCCCTCAATTCTCCTCCTTACTACTCCCTCACTTTCCTTAGTTCTCCTTTCTCTACTTCCTTTTCTACTTTCCCTCCCCTTATATCCCTCACTTATACTCACTTATTTTACTTCCCAACCCCTTACATCCCACACTTCCAAATCCATCACTCCCCTTACTTCTCTATTCTCTACTTTACCTAATTCCACTCCCATACTTCTCTTTCCCTTCCTTTTTTCTTATTCACTTTTTCTTTTCACGATTCCTCTACTTTCACTCCCCAATCATCCCACTCTCTCACTTTTTCACCCCCTTAACTTTCCTTACTTCTGCCTTCTCTACATCTCAACCCATCACATTTTTCACATCCCTTTTTTTTCTATTTTCTACTCCCTCACATTCCTTATTTTTCTTTTCTGTACTTTTTCTTCCTCTAATTCCTGTCCCCTCACATCTCTTACTTACACTCACTTCTCCTACTTCCCAACCATTCATAGCCCATACTTCCAATCCCATCACTTTTCTTATTTCTCCATCCTCTACTTCCTCTAATTCCACTCCCATACTTCTACTTCTCCTTTCCTTCCTTCTTTCTCGTCGACTTTCCCTCTCTTCAACTCCCCTACATTCATTCCCCATCCATCCCAACCCCTCACTTTCTCACACCCTTCTCTTCTCCCACTCCTCCCTTTTCTACATCCCAGCCTCTCACATTGTGGACAACCCTCACTTCTCCTACTTTCTACACCCCCACTTTCCTTACTTCTCCTTTCTCTACTTGCCCTCTCCTCACATTCCTCACTTACACTGACTTCTCCTACTTCCCAAACCCTCATATCCCACACTTTCTCCTCCCCTCCTTTCCCTTACTTCTCCCTCGTCCATATAAATTCCATTTATGAGGATAATATAGATAGAAATAAAGCGTGTAAATAAAAAAAAAATGGTCTTTACCTGTAATGTTTGTCCTACCTTAAATTTGATTATTTTTACATTAGTGGGTAATTAAACATATGCAAAAGCCACTAGGGATTAGAAAAAACCTAAAACAAACGGAGGGTTAAAAAAATTGTATGCATGTTTTTATTGGACTAGCTATGGTGGTATGTATGGATGTATATTAGGGTGGCCCAATTTTTTTTTGAATTTTCATGCTTATCGCCCGGAAACTTGTTCGAATCCACAAAAAATAGATGCTTGAAACAAAAATTATATTTAGAGGTTCCGCAAGCCCTACGAAGTTACGTATTTCAAAAAAAAAGTTTTTGTAAATTTTATTAAGAATCGTCAATATTAGGTGAATCGATTTGAAACCCAACGTTCGTCACAATTAGCTATAAAATACAAATCAAAACTTTTTTTTCTTCAATATTACCCCCATAAGTCTCTTTTGTAGGGTAAAAAAAACCATAAATAAAAAAATGAGCTTTGCGAGTTTTTGACGCAAACTATAATTTTATTCTGGTTTTTTCAACACAAATTGCTTATAATACATAACGTACTGCTTCCTATTGATAAACAGATGTTTATATACACTTTAAACAATTTATTATTGTTTTTAGCAATTTTCTCTCAGAATGGAGTTAAAAAGTCGCGGGCTTTTTCGAATTTTCAAACTTATTGTCAACTTTTCAGTTAGAAAGAACTAATGATGAATGAAATTCAACATAAATAATTTTTTAAACAATCGACTATCATTTATCACAACATTCTCTTAGAATAATGCTAGAAAGTGACCGTTTTTTCTTATAATTTTCTACTTTTTATCCACTTTATAATTATTTTGAGGTAATAATAATGCAAGTTACCAAGCCTTATTGTTTGAACAAATTATTATTGTTTATGAACCATCTTATCTTATTTTAATGCTAGATAGTTGCGGTTTTTTCTACAAAATTTAACTTTTTGTCCACTTTTCACTTAGCGAGGTATAATTAATGCAAGTTAACGAAAATTATTATCTAAACAATTGATAATTGCTGAGAACTATCTTCTCTTAGTGTAATGCTAGACAGTTGCGCTTTTTTCTGAGATCTGCAGTTCTGCTTTGACTTTTTAGTTATGAACAAATAATAATTGAACATCAAGAAGAATCATTTCTTGAATAGTATTGTATTTTCTTTTGATTTAATTATTTTCACTCTTTTTCCAATGTTTAAAAAATATTAATTTAGACAACAAGGCTTTCTGTGAATTCGAACAAATTTCCGGGCGATATGCATCGAAATTAAAAAAAATCCAATGTATTTTTGGACCACCCTAATGTATATATTTCAGAGTTAAGTCTTGGATTTCAATTTTGACACACTTGGTCGAGATGCCATTTTTTGTACAAAATAATCTGCAGTTCGCAATTTTCAACGGATTTGGAATTTTTGTCCAAATGATCACTAATGAATGTTTAAGAAAATTATGAAGGCCAATTTTCAAATTATTATTTATTATTATTATTATTATTATTATTTATACACAAAATGTGGCAAAAAGGGCAATTTTGCTAATTATCATATTTTATGCAGATATACCTAGGAAAAATAAATAATTAATTTAATGCTTGAGTTAATTTGTATAAAAAATTTTTATAAACGATTTGTATAAAATAATCAGCATTTCTAGTTATAACAAAATTTTCCCACTTTGAAAGACATAGTTGACTATTTGTTTATACTATTTCTTTTTTTCACTTATAGAAGTTTCGAAGAAATAAAAAAATATTTGATAAATTTTCGGAAATCTTTCCAAGTATCAAAATATTTTTAATCACTTCCTTTTCCTAAATCTTCTCAGAACTTATAAAGTTCCTAAATGTCTTTTCAATTGACTCGATTTTTTTCTGAATTTTCACACACACAAAATTCTAAGTATAATTTTTGAGGGTGCTAACTTTTTGTCTATAATTGAATTTTTCTTATGTTATTCAAAATTTTCAAGAAGTTTATAAATTATAGTTTAAATGCAAAATATTGAAAACAGAAGTATTTGCTGACTTTTAAAAATAACATACGATTAAAATTTTCTGTTTGGACAATGCGTAGTAGAAACATTTAGAAATAAATGTTATCTGAAAAAAAAAATTATTCCTTGGCAAATTTTAATGAAAAATATTATTAGATTTCAAACAAGGTTCATAATTTTTAAACAATTTTAGATAACGTTGACGTTTTACACCATAAATTGAAGTTTTCAAAAAAAAATAATTATAATGTGAAAAAAAGGTAGAAGTTGTAATAAATTTCGATTATGTCAGAGGTTTTCATCGAAGATTTTCATTTTAATACAAAGATATTATATCTCAAAGATTTTAGAGAAGATTCACAAACGAAGAAGATTTTAAGCAAACAAAAAATAGGTTTTGAAGGGGATTTGCAATTGAGAACATTTTTGTCATTGTTTTTTGTCAAAAATTTGTATTTTTATTCAAAAAAATCGTAAGATTTTTCCAATTTTCATTTAAAGTTATTAAATTCTCACATATGTACAATTATTTTGTTTTGCCGGCGTTTTATACCAGAAATCGGTCCTTTGGTTGTAGATTTAAAAGAAAATTTACAATTTTGTATTATGTGAACATTTTTCACCTGAAAGTGATTATTTCAAATCAAAAACATTATCAAAAATTAGTCAAAAAACATTCGTTTTAAAAGAGAATTTACAATCTTGAAAATTTTGTTGTTACGTTATATTAGATTTTTTCGTGTAAAATCGCTATTGTTGATAAAAAATCAATTCACTCGAAAGAATATTTTAAATATTTTGAAAATAATAGGGTTTTTTTTCAAGTAGCTGGATATGTCAAGAAAGTGTTGGCCTTTTTCGTTTTTTTTTTGTTCTTTAGTAAAAAAATCGCCAACAGAATATATTATAGAAACTAAAAATTTAAATAATTAATAACGATGAAATAATAATGTTTATACATTATGTTTACCTGAGATATAATATACAAAATTTAAAAACCATGATAGGGCTAATGGAAACAATAATAATAGTAACTGGGTATGCTAGCGTCTTTCACAGGAAGTTAAAAATTAAACTGAAAAATATGTACAGATACTGCGACACTTAAAAATATTCGGAAAGAGACGAATTTTGAAATAATAATAATTTTGCATATTTTTCTGGTTAAACATTTTTTTTTCGCGTCAAAAAAAATTGTATAGTTTTTTCTGCAGAAATTTGTTTGAAATTAAAAGTCTTTAGAATTAGGGTCTAGGGCAAGTACTGACTGGAAATCGATAAAGTTCATTAAAAAATAATTTACTGGAAATGTGAAAATTAAAATTTATTTCAAAAGATTTTTCTGCAGAAATTAAAATTTATTTTTAAAGATTTTTCTGCAGAAATTTTTTTGAGATTGAAAGTCTTCAGAATTAGGATTAAGATCAAGTACTTTCTGCAAATTAATAAAGCTCATTTGGAAAATAAATTGACGAAAATGTAGGAATTGAAATTAAACAATGAGAAGAAATATGCGATTTTTTCACATCAAAGAACATGATTTACATGATGAATTTCCTGTTGAAGGACATTCCAAGCACGGGACTCGAGGGCTGGTACAAGTTGCAAGCAAGGACTCAAAGGAGCAACATACAGGGTCGAATTAAACTAAAGCTTTGGCTTTCAACGCGAGAGAACAGAGGCACTTCCGAAGAGGACAACTGGGGCGAACTTCGACAACAAGAGAGATTGTACACAATATTTCTGAACCACGAAATCAGCAAATTGGGGGTAACTGAAATTTTGATTCAATTAATTATTCTAATTTTTGTAATTTATCAAAAAATTCATTTGTGTTTTGATTTTTAGAAAGACTTTACGGGAGAGTTGTCGCAAACAGCACTGACGATTCTTCACCAACATGCGGTGCAGGGTGACATTACTGATCTACAACAAGCCATTGTTAGATGGGTTGCAAGCTCCAGACAATCTATAGTTGATCCAAAAATTCTTCACAGGTTTCTTCAGGTTCAAGGATATTTTTAATTTATCTTATAACTCGCTCAGAAGTAAAGCTAGACATTTTTTTAGAAACGGTTAGACAGCTTATAAAATTCCAGGTCGAAGGACCCCTAGTGGAAATTTTCCTGACTTTTTGAAAAGGATATATCACGTGCGAAGTTTCTAAAAATAATTCAAGAAATTTTTGACCTCGACTTTAACTCGTGTCATGACCTAGGGAATTTTTAGCAAAAATCCGAAATTTGCAGGACGCAATCGTTGAAATCTTGTTTTCAATTTGAGCTAATTAAACGGCGGAAATGTACACGGGTTCCCGAGTTATGACTAAAAATGTCCACGCTTGTCTGCGTCGAGTTTCAGTCTGATCACGCACTGAGTGCAGTTTCACCAATCAAGCGTTGGCGACGTGGCGTCGCTTATACGTGATTGGTGCGCGCGGCCTATTCAGCGGCCTATCCAGCGGCTTGGAGGTGGAGGGGATACATAGGAGTGAGCGAGGTGGCAGATAGTAGTTTCGGCCTTCTCTTTCCCACATATGTATCCCCTCTACCTCTGAGCCACTGGCTACGCCGCACAGTGGGGCAAAAGAAAACGTCCGTGGACAAATTCATTTTCAGAAGACAATTATTATCGGATTCTAACTTTTTTTTTAATGGAAGCTAATAAAATTCCGCATCGAACTGTCATGGCCGATTTTTCAATTTTTGTTTATTTTTTTGTTCATTTAATAACAAAAATGAGAAAAATATTGGACTTTTGAAGTATACTGGTTTTTGAAAAATGCTTTGATTTAATCAAAAATACCTAGAAAACTGAAAGCAACTATCCAAAAAAAAAGTCCAATAGCAATGCAAATGTTAAAAAATCTATTGAATTTGTTATAAACAAATAAGTGAATGAAAATGGTTTCGTGGGGATTGGCGGCGATTTGTCACTTGATTCGGACTAAATTTAAACAATTTATGGACAAAAATAGTTTTTCAATTCATATAACAAAAGTTAATTAATGATTTTTTATTTTAAAGGCCATTTTTATAAACAAATATGCATACATGGAATATATAAAGTTTGTTTAATCGAATCGATCACGTAATACCTGGAATTAGAACCTAAGTATCATATTTGGTCACCAAATAAAAGTTAATAATTCTTTAAACTACCTTAATTAACAAATGCACTATTTGGCTATTGTTGGAGGTACAAACTAAATTTTTTCGATGCAAATAACTGTAAATAACTAACTTCTAAATTTGTAGGAACATTTTTATGACAGAAAACAATTTATTATTGTAAACAGCAACTGTTTAAACAAATTTTCATCATTTTATGTATTTATAAATAAAATACCCCTTTTTTCACGGATTTCAGTCAGTTATTCAGCAATGATTTTTTGCTATGAATCGATAGCATTTGATAATTTTTTCACCAAACTTAATTAACAAATGTATTATTTCTCTATTTTTTAGCATTTAAACTTGTTTTTTTTTGTGTAATCAACTGTTAATAACTGTAAATAGCACAGTGGGAGAAAATGACTTTTTGGTTCAAAATAACGTACAGCCCACAAATATTGACCGATTTGGACAACAAAATTGCGAAAAAAAGCTGAGAAGATTTCTAAGAAAAATGCCGAGCCTGATTTTTAAATTAGGGTTTCAATTTTTTTTATAAATAAACAAATATGACGAAAAAAATGGCCATTTTTTCTATCTGACGTTCCCGGTGCTCGTCACTAACGGGAAAATTGTTGAAATCGCCTAATTTTCATAGAGCAGCATTAGGTTAAAATTTTTCAATATTATGTAATAAACAAACAAATTTTTTATAAATAAATCATCTGTTGAAAGAATTTTTTCCATGATTATCCATAATTTTACGTTTTTTAAACTTATATTGCAAGAAATTTGAATGGAAACAATATGATAATAACAAAAATTTCTCTTAGATTCTAATTGTTTATATTGTGAATAAATTTAATAAACAAATGCACTTCTCAGGCATTTTTCAAAAGAAAAATTCGTTTTTTTCAATGTCGATTTTTTAATTAGGAACTTTATGATAATTTTAGCAATATTCATAATTTTTTGATTGATCTTATGATTTTTTTAAACAAATTTAATAAGCAAATGCATTATTCGGACATTTCTCGTCAGAAAAAAATCGTTTTTTTCAATGCCAGTCCTTTCAGTTGGGAAATTTATGATAATTGCAGTAACATTCATAATTAGTTAATAATTTATATGATTTTTTGAACAAATTTGATGAAAAAATAGATTATTGGGGCATCTGTCGACGGAAATATTCTGAGAAACTTAAATTGAAAGGACTGAGATTGAAAAAAAAACTTTTTCGTCGACAAATACCTGAATAATGCATATGCTTATTGAATTTGTTTGAAAAGTCACAGAATTTATCAACCAATTATGAATTTTGCTGAAATTATCATGAAGTTCCCAACTGAAAAGACTGGCATTGAAAAACGCGAATTTTTCTGCTGACAAATGCCCGAATAGTACATTTGTTTATTAAGTTTGTTTAAAAAAATCATAAGAATAATCAACAAATTATGAATTTTGCTAAAATTATTATAAAGTTCCTAATTAAAAAAAATTGACATCGAAAAAAACGAATGTTTCTTTAGAAAAATGCCTGAGTACTGCATTTGTTCATTAAATTTGTTTATAATATGGACAATTATAATCTTAAGAAAATTTTTTTTAATATAATATTGTTTCCATTCAAATTTCTTGCAATATAACTTGAAAAAACGTATATTTATGGAAAATCTTAGAAAACATTTTTTCAACAAATAGTTTGTTCATACAAATTATTTTTGTTTATTGTATACTATTGGAACATCTTCAACTAATGTTACTCTATAAACTTAGGCGATTTCAACAATTTTCCTGTTATTGACGAGCACCGGGAACGTCAAATAGAAATAATGGCAATTTTTTTCGTCATAATTGTTTATTTATGAAAAAATTGAAAACCTAATTAAAAAGTCAGGCTCTGCAATTCTCTTAGAAATCTCATCAGCTTTCTTTCAAAATTTTTTTTGTCCAAATCGGTCAATATTTGTGGGCTGTACGTTATTTTGAACCAAAAAAGTCATTTTTTCCGACTGTGCGGCGCGGAGTAGCGTCGCTTATACGAGATTGGTGCGCGCGGGCCGCGCTAGCCTGTGTAGGCCTGGATAGGCCTACTCAGCGGCCTATCCAGTGGCTTGGAGGTGGAGGAGATACATAAGAGTGAGCGAGGTGGCGGATAGCAGTATCAGCGTTCTCTTTCCCACATATTTATCCCCTCTACCAATAAGCCACTGACTAGTCCGTGCAACTCGTGTAGAAGGGATGCCACGCCGCACACTGGGGATGGAATGTTCAAAGCCACCCAGAGGTCACAAATATTGACAGAATTGAATAATTTTTTTTATAAATGTTACTAATTGAATTTCGAAGAGACTCACATCGCCTAAATTCTAAAATTAATTTTTTTAAATTAATCAATGGTCAAGATTTGTGACCTCTAGGTGTATTTTGAACATTCCATCCCCAGTGTGCGCCGCCTGAGCTTGGTCGGTAAAACTGCACTCACTGAAACTCGACACGGGAATGTTTGGAGATTTTTACTCATAACACTGAAACCCGTAAAGATTTTTCTAGTTTTATTGGCTTGTAGTGAAGATAATATTTCAATCATTGCACTCTGCAAGTTTCATATTTTTGCTGCAATTTTTATAGTTCATGACAAGAGTTGAAGTCAACGTACAAAAGTCGAGAAATTCTTCAATTTCAGGACATGTGACGAGTGGGTCACGTGAGCGGATTTCTACCTTACCGACACTTTTTTTATTTCCTAACTTATTTTCACACGAATAGCCACATCGAGTTCAAAATTTAGGTTAATAAATAAGAAGCACTAAGAAAGGTTGGTCTGGTCCTAAATTTTAATAATCATGAAAAAAGGAAAAAAAAAATTGTTTACAGAAAAACTTTCTTCATGATTTTAAAAATTCAGGACGAGACCCACCTTTCTTAGTGCTTCTCATTTAGTATCCCAAATTTTCAACTCGATGTGGCACTTCGTGTGGAAATAAGTTAGGAAATAAAAAAAGTGCCGGTAAGGTAGGGATCTGGTCACGTGACCCACTCATGACATGGCTTTAAGAAAAAAAAATTTATCACCTAATATATCCTCTTTAAAAAGTCAAAAATATCTCTACTAGGGCTCATCCGACTTGGAATTTCATAAGCTTTCTTGTAAATAATTTCTAAAAATAGCGTAGATTGGATCTACAACTAAAATATTTAATTTTTTTTTCATTTATAGGATATAGAAAATATGTGGCATCCAACCGAACTCTCCATAGAAGAAATACAATACTTAGCAGACTCTTTCAACGCGTTTTTGGACGTGACTTTAAAAAAGGTTCGCCAGCATCGAGTTCTCTTTCCTCCACTTCATCAACCGGCCATTTCCAAACTTGATAACCTCCTCAGGTATATACAAAAAAAAAATATTTTTTTACATTTTTGTTTTTTTTTATACCTATCTTATTTCAAGATTATTTATATTCGCTAGCAGTAAATGCGTCTGCGCATATCGAGCTTTTATCCACCTGGATTTTTATTTACAAATATCAGAAACATGAACAATTTAAAAACTCACCATAACAAACTTAAATTATTAGGTGTTTGAAAATAAAGCTTTAAAACTTGAAAAAATATGTACCTCAATTGTTAAATACTTATCTACAAAATCAAAGCATGAGAACTTTTATGAATTAAAAGTAGACATAATTAAAATTAAAAATGTTTAGTTCATGAAATTGAATTTTGAATAGTATTAAATTGAAAATTAAAAGCGCTTTACTGTATGAATCATTATTTCTCAATTGCCATCATTTGGTGGTTAAATAAAACTCTGTTACTCTGTTAAAATGATATTTTCTTAAATTTGCAATAGAAAAACCATTCCAATCACTCTAAATGCCACTAATTTAATATTACATGAAATTATTATATTTTTAATAAGTTTGGTTTGAAAAACTTTCGAGCTTGAAAAGTTCAATATTTATTTACAATTTTTTTTTGTAGTTCGAAAGGAATTTTTTTATGTTGAAATGGAGTAAATTTTAATTTTGATTTTTTCATGAATAGAGTTTTTTTGTTTACCATTTTCAATATTATTTTAATAGCGCTGCAGCAGTGCAGATTTTTTATTTTAATTATCTTTGTTATGAGAAGAATATTTTCATTTTTAACATTTTCATTAAGTTTTAAAGGTGGAAATTTCGGTGACTAATTTGTTTGTCGAGTAAAAGAGAAAACATTTATATTTTCAACATTTGCATTGAGTTGGAAGAAAGAGATTTTTGGTTTATATATTTTTTTTGCTGATCTGAAAGAGGAAATTTTATAAGTTTTAATACTTTTGTGAATATTTTAATTGAATTGAACGCGCTGAACAGGGCAGATTCTCTATTTCAGACATTTTTCTTTAAATAAATTTCTCGAAATACAGTCATGATTTCAGTCCATATTAGATTTTGTATAATGAAGCATGAAATTAATGTTAACCTAATTTATGGTAATTTTAGAGGTGATTTGTAACTTACCATAAATTACCCAAAATTCATTTTTAACCATAAATTTCCGGGAATTTATGAAAAATTTCGCTCATTTATGGTAATTTTACAGGTAAATATGGTAACTTACCATAGATTACCCAAAATTCATTTTAAAAAATTTCCATAAATTTTCGGAGATTTATGACAAATTTCGGTCATATATGGTAATTTTACAGGTAAATATGGTAACTCACCCAAAATTCACTTCTAAAAATGTCCATAAATTTCCGGAAATTTATGAAAAATTCCGGTCATTTGTGGTAATTTTACAGGTAAATATGGTAACGTACCATAGGTCACCCAAAATTCAGTTTTAAAAATGTCTATAAATTTCCGGAAATTTATGAAAATTTTCGGTCATTTATGGTGATTTTGCAGGTATATATGGTAACTTTCCATAAATAACCGCAAAATTCTATTATCTTCAACCAAAATTTCCTCACAGTTTTTATGGTGAGTGGGCTAATAATCATAAAATTCGAGCTCATAGATGCATAATTTTCATTATTCACCTCTGACGTCACTTTTCAGTCCCTAGGGAGTAAAAAGTACTTTTTACGCCCTAGGGAGTAAAAAGTAGAGCTTTAGCCCCGCTTCATAGGCGTCGAAAAGGGCTGAAATCATGCATGTGTCATAAAAAATATTTTTTCAATTTATCTGCGAAGAGAAAGATTTTTTATTTTTGTTATTTTCATTGGGTTAGAAGGAAGAGGATTTTTTTTTTAAGTTTAGAGTGTAAAATTTTTCAATTTTTTATTTTGAAAATCGTAAAATTTTGAATACTTAATTTTTAAAAAGTTGTATTTCAATTAATTATTCTTAAATTTATAATTCGAATCCTAAGAACTTAAACAGTTTGAAATCAAATGCAGTCATAAGAATTTTTTTCAAAAAACATTTGACCTAAAAAAAATGAAGCACACAGATATATTAAACTTTTTTTAAATTTAGGGTTATTTTTTTCTGTTCTCTTGTCGAATTTTGAATTTCTATTCTCACTCTTTTCAATTTTCCTTAAAATGGTATTTAATACTGAAAGTCCATTCAGTGAACAGTGTGGCCGAAACACGTTATTTAAAAAATTTCCTGACTTTTTACCAGATTTTTCAACTAGTAAAGATAAATTTTTAACCAAATACGTAAAAGTTAAATTTTCAGTGAAAAAATGAATTTAAATAAAAAAGGCATTTTCATAAAAACAGTCGAATTTGCAACCAAAAAGATAAATTTTAAACTAAAAGGATGAATTTCCCAAGCACACGGACAAATTTTCAACAAATACAGATTTTTCAGTCAAGAAACAAAAATAACAACAACAAAATAATTTTTAACATAGGAAGTTAACTTTCACCCTAGCAATTGAATTTTCATTCAAGAAAGATCAACTTTCAACAAAATAGTTCAAATTTCAACCAAAGACATGAATTTTCAGCTAAAATGATGAAACTTTAATTGCAATAGTTAAATTCTCAGTCAAAAAAATTATTTTTCGACTAAGAAAAAACAAAAAAAAATTTCAACCGAAGAGATAAATTTGGTGAGTTTTATGCGGGTTAAATATTTTTTTCTGGCCAGGAGAACTTTTTTGTTATAAAATGGAATTTTCTAACTTTTCTCTCCCTTTTTTGCGATATTTCGCATCGTTTATGAAAACAATTGAAAAATTATATTTTTAGAAAAAAAATTTATCAAATTTTGAGAAAACGAAAGAAATATTTTCCGGGTAACCCAACCCTTTTTGTCTTCGAAATATTTAAAAAAAGTTTCTTCTGAAAGAAGAAAGGCACCATATCAGCTTTATACGGACTAAACCGTTTCTGAGGCCGAGAAAATTCTTTTTCCTGAAAATATAATTCTTTAATTAATAATTACTTATTTTTTATATTGTATTTATTTATTCATCAGATAGATGGCGCAAAATCGCTTTATTTCTTAATATTTTTTTTATTATCGATTGAGTCACGATTATAAATTTTTATAAAACTTAACTTAACTTTTTTAAAACTTTATAAAACTTAACTTAACGTATGGTAAATAATTAATTAATGTAATTCAATTGTGAAGTAGCGTTATATCATAAGATAGGTGAAATCTATACTCTCATTTTATTATGTCAATTTACATATTCATTGTTTAAAATTATTTATCATCGGTGTGTATTTGATTTCACAATATTTTTGTAAAAACATAGTTGCCAGTAATTCGAAATATCTGTTCATACAAAGTTCTTTGAGAAATGCTTAAATTTTTTATTATTTGAATAATTTTATTAAATTTTTCAAGGAATCTGTATTATCATTAGAGAATAAAAGAAAATATTCAACGTCTTTTCAGACTAGATGGAGCTATGAAAGAAAAATTATTTTAAATAATTTTTTTTCTGAAAAAAAGATCTTCTCCTTTCGCTCCGCTGGGAATCGAACCACAGAACTACTGATGTCCAGCCAGGTGCTTTCCCATTAAGCTACTAGAGAGATCAACAGAAGAAACTTTTTTCAGAAATACACGCATTATTTTGCCAGATGGTACAAATCAAATTTCTTGAGAAGTCTGTATTATCATTAGAGAATAACAGCAAATATTTAACGTTTTTTCAGAGTAGATAAAGCTATGATAGAAAAACTATTTTAAATAATTTTTGTCTGAAAAAAGATCTTCTCCTTTCGCTCCGCTGGAAATCGAACCACAGTACTATTGAAGAGATCTTTTTTCAGAAGAAAATTATTTGAAATAATTTTTCTTTTATTGCTCCTTCTAGTCCGAAAAGACGTGAAATATTTTTTGTTATTCTCCAATGATAATAAAGATTCTTTGAAAAATTTGATTTGTACCATCTAGCAAAATAATGCGTGTATTTCTGAAAAAAGTTTCTTCTCTCGATCTCTCTAGTAGCTTAATGGGAAAGCACCCGACCGGCAATCGAAAGTTCTGAGGTTCGATTCCCAGCGGAGCGAAAGGAGAAGATCTTTTTTCAGAAAAAAATTATTTTGAATAATTTTATAAAAATTGCAATTAAAATTGTATTTACTTTGTTTCAGGTGCCTAGGTCTTTTGTCGACAATGTCGGCCTACCGGAAGTGCTGTCCCTTCAACAAAGAAATGCGTGGGGAGATAATAACAGCCCTTCGAAAAGGAACCTTAGAATGGTGAGTTTAGACTTGAAGAAAATTATAAAAATAGAATTAATCGATTTCCATCGCCCACTCTATAACTGTCCAAGTGTATCAGAACAAAACCTTTTTTTTCCAACAAAAATATACAGCTTGGTGGAGTTAATTAAAGGAAAATACAATGGAAACTTCCCTCAAGAAATTTGCTTTCAACTTCCAGGTACACCCGGAAATTCAAAGTTTTCATTCTTCTCTCTTTTCACAGAAAAGTTAGGGTCAGAATCTTCATCCCGGACGATGTTCATTACGTAAAGTCCACTTCGAAATTGAGAAATTTTTCTAATGATTTGTAAAATCAAAGAAAATGAACCAAATTTTATTTGTGCAAATTTTGAAGGAGAAATCTAAGCATGCTTTAAAAAAATTGGTTTAATTAGAATTCTGTATTTAACCAAAGTTATATGGATTTTTGTGTCTTTCATGACTGAGTTTATTACTTCGTAGATTCTTTACAATTATGTTTGGTTAGTAAGGCGGTTCAAAATTAAAAAAAAAATTTCATCCTCTTACCCCAGAAAGTTCGAATCAAAACAAATAAATATGAATTTTTTTGTTTTCAAAAATCTAATATTTAAAGGTGACGCGAATCCTATGATGTTTCAAGTAGTTGTGCCAAAAAATAAATGTTACAAAAAATATTTTTTCTAGTATTTCAAGAATCAAAATTTAAAAAAATATTTATTTTAAAAACTTTTGTTTTCCAATTGAATTTATTCTTACTATTGCTTCTTACCAATTTTTTAAAAAATTTTGAATTTTAATAAGTGATAGTTAATTTGTTTTGTTAGAAAAACATTCTGTACAATTCTTCTATTTTTAATATTTAAGTAAAATGTTCACGGACGAAATCGTTAGAACAATTTTAAAAAAATTCATAACAAATAACTATATTTGAAGAAAAAAAATAATCTCAAATAAAAATAAAAAAGTTTCAAATTTAAAAAAAGGCGCAACTTTCTAGTTGACACTTGGTTAGAAATTTAACATAAAACCGCAATAATAATTAATAAATAATAAGTTTTGAATGCAATTATTTTGGTTAAAGTTAAAAGTTTAAAAAAGGTTGGAAATTTCAGAAAAAATGCGACTTTCTAACTCTATTCTAATAGAAAATTAATATAAACAATTATAAATTGTTGAAAATTTTTTTTGATTCATTTTATTAGCGGTAGAAAGTTACACATTATGTATTCCAAAGAACTTATACAAAAACAATCCGCACTAAAGAAGAATTAGCACCGAAAACTCGAGAAAAAAAAATTTCACTTTTGGGTTTTTTTTAAACCCTATAAAAAAGGCTTATGGGGATAAAATTCGAAAAGTAATTTTTGTCTTTTTTTCTATAGCTAATACGGAACAGAAATATTGAGGGTTTGCGCAACCGTTATATATCAATTTTTATCAAAAAAAAAAAGAAAATACGTATTTCTTTGTTTTTGGATTCAAAAAAATTTGCGTGTCAGAACACAAAATTTAAAAAAAAATCCCAATCCGTTTTTGGACCACTCTATTGCATAGGTTCTTCAAAAAACTGACATAGTTTTCCAAATTCAATTAACCCTGGAACCGCACACGTATATTAAACTTATACGAACCGTATACATGGGTCCGTGAGACCCAGGCACTTTCGCCCGATGATTGTGACGCCCCTCTTGATCCTATTTACAACTTTTTTTTTTATAAATGTTTACTAGGATCTTTAGAATAGAGCTGAACATTATTGGATCATTTTGATTAATTTTAAGATACAAAAAACTCAATTATTTGAAAAAAAAAACTAGAAGAGGTGGTCAAAAATCGTGTTTTACAACAAAAAATTTCATATTCCCATGTTTTGTTTAATTGCAAAAGGTAATAGGAGGGTTTGAAGAGGAAATATGGAAGATAAAAAAAAATACTTTGAACATATTCTTTTCAAAAAGTGTATTTATTGAGCACACATGGGTCCGCACACATGGATCCGCACACACGGGTCCGCACACATGGGTCCGCACACATTGGTCCGCACACATGGGTCTCCACACATGGGTCCGCACACATCGGTCCGCACACATCGGTCCGCACACATCGGTCCGCACATATGGGTCCGCATATATGGGTCTCTGAGACCCTTGACCAAGTTTGGATGATGACAGTTTGAGCCTCTTGGGTAAACTGACGCGCACAACCACTTGGGTCGATCGGCAGAAACCTAAACTGAATTTACATGTGTGGGAGAAGTGCTTTTTCGAAGAATTGTGGAGGAGAGCGACAGAAGTCACTTTCTCGCTGGGTCTGTCAGACCCAGTGTGCGGTTCTAGGGTTAAAAAAAGTAATAATTATGATTTCTGATTTTTTTTTATAAAACCCAACCAAACAAGATTATAAAAAATCTATTAGGGAATAAACTTAGCTCTTGATAATCAGTATTAAAAATTGCAGCTATTACTGAACATTGAAGCTAAAATAATAAAATTCATATATCATTTGTTAAATAAACAATCTCAACCTATGCATTTTTTTTAAAGAACGCTTACATATCTGCTTTAAAATTCGCAGGAATTAACTTTGGGTCTATTTCCTTTAGGGGAATTAAATTACAAAACCGCGAGAGTAAATTCTACACAAATTTCCTCTTGTTCAACTTGATCCTCATTAATACCTTGACTCGTTTGGCGGTCCTTACCTCTAATTAAGTCGGTAATTGTGGCCAGCTCAGTCAAGTGAGAAATCTCTGAGGAAAAGTTCTTAACAAGATTGTTCGACCTTAAATTCTCTTCCAGGGTGTATCCTTGAAACTAGATTTATAATTTATTGATTAACTAGAAAATTAGCATATATTTTATTTTATCTTCTACGTATATAAGGATTTTCGAACAAAATTATTTAAAAAATAAAATTTAAATAACATAGCACGAAAGTAAATCTGGGTGATGTATTTCACTAAAAATAATCCAATGCACCTCATAATATTTTTCTTTAATTGTACCAAAAATGTAGGATCATTTAAAAAAAAAAAAAAATTGTGGGTGCCAATTTCGAAATACAAAAGCCTATTTTTTAGATCGTTCTAATAATTTTGTTGTCAGTTTTTTATACATAAATTCCTTTTTTATAATACTTAATTAATAGGGTCGTCGGAAAACGCAGTGGAATATTCCTTTTGTTGAATTTTCCATAAGAAAAAAAGGCGTTTTCTGTAAATTTTGGACTGAAGGTCATGTGATGAGTGGGTCACGTGACCAGATTCCTACCTTACCGGCACTTTTTTTATTTCCCAACTTTTATCACGAAGCTCCACATCGAGTTGAAAATTTGGGATACTAAATAAGAAGCACTAAGAGAGGTGGGTCTCGTTCTGAATTTTTATAATTATGAAAAAAGTTGTTTTTTTTAATAGTTTTTTTTTGCTTTTTTCATGATTATTGAAATGTAGGACCAGACCCACCTTTCTTAGAGCTCCTTATTTATTATCCCAAATTTTCAACCTGATGTGGCTATTCGTGTGAAAATAAGTTAGGAAATAAAAAAAGTGTCGGTAAGGTAGGAATCTGGTCACGTGACTCACTCGTCACATGGCCTTAATTGTCAATTTTTGGCGAATAGAATTTTCACTCAACATCTATCTTTAAAAGTAGATAAAGAATCGTCTTTTCAATACTATTCTACTTTTTCAAAATGAAGTATTTTTTCATTTTTCTTTGGCTTTTTGGGTAAAAGTGAATAATAAATAAACATTAAAGAGAATCATTTTGTAATAGTATTCTATTCTGTTCTGAATAAAGCATTTTCACTCTTCTGCTATTAATTAAAAATATTAATTCATAGAAAAGTCTATCTTACAGTAGAGATGAAAAATGTTATTAAAATTTTATTTGTTTATAAAATTACTTGAAATACAAATAAAATAGTAGATTAGGGGTGTTTTCATGTAAATTTGACTAAATGCTGAAAGTTGGTGTGCAATTATTATATTTGTTTATAAGATTTGCGAAAGTTTGAAGAATAATCTAGCGATTTGCAAAAGGGTTACAAAAAACAATGAAAGAAGTATTTATATATTTATGATACGAATCTAAAGGTGTTTTCAGTTTTTCGATCGGAACCTTAGATCGGAACCTTAGTTTTTATTTCAGAAAAAATATCCACGAAAGAAACAGGTTGTTTAATGAAATTTTCCTCTTTGGCGTCTTCTTGTTATTTGTTCATAGCTAAAAGCCAAAGAAGAGTTAGAAATTAAACTCGCTTAAATTCGCTTCCACCTTCGTCAACTTCTTTCTCCTCCACTTCCCCCTCTACTCACTACCCTAGCTAACACTCCGCTTACCCTACTTTCCTTCCCCTGTCCTCACTACCCCTGCAATCACTTCCCTTGCCCCATTCACAATTTTTTTTAGTTATTTTCTTTACTTCCCCTTCTGAATTTCACCTTAGGGAACGTACTTAAATTACGTACAGCTCAGGGGGGGGGGGGGG
>CAKNYM010052983.1:323658-344039 GCA_932195095.1 Andricus curvator
AGGATGTTTCAAATCATGTTAATTTTTTGAAAGAAAAAATTTCCAGAATTACCATAGAGGTGAATGAGAAGTATGTTTACAACAAGATAAAATCATTCATCTTTTAAAACATCAGATTTTCCTTAATCCAAGATTTTCAAACGATGATAAAAAGCATGAGAACAAACTTTCTATTTTGACTGATCAACAAACGAATATTCAAGAGCAAAATTTAAATTTACACAAGATTTTTGAATAAGAAGATAATCATCCTTGGTTTGTGAATTTGGCAAATATTTAAATTCCTGATTCAGTTACAGATATGCTTAGATTAGGTAAAGGTTTTAGTAACCATGTGATGAACAGTAGGTCGAAACAAATGGTGGAAATAGTCAAAGATTTTGAATAAAATATAAACAAAATTCCAATATTAGATCAACAAGATTTCCGAAACAAGGTTTTTACTGCCAAAAAGAGCTTTTTTGAAAAGAATTGTTTGCACATTAGTAGTATTGAACGTAACATTTCTGAAGGTTTCATGATAACGAAATTTTTCCTTTAAAACAACCCTGATATAATTTGCATTAATGCTGATAAAGGCAATATTACAGTTTTTATAAAGAAATCAGATTATGTTAGGGAAATCTAGGATTTACTTTCCAATCGTGATAACTTTGATTTTTTTAATGAAAATCCGTTAAAACAATTAGGAAATTTTTTTTTAAGATTCTAGACAATTGGAGAAAGAAAAGACTTTTAGGAAAAGATATAAGATGGACACTATTTCAGACGCAAATTAAAAATTAATTAATTTATTTTAAACAAAAAAATTTCTTTTCTACTATAAAAGATGGCTTTTTAACAAAACACTTGAATTTTTAACACAATAATGAAATTTTTAACATAATAGTTGAATTTTGAACCTAAAAATATAAATTCCCAGCAAAAAGTGTCATAGTTTATATTTCAAGCAAAAAACATGAAATTTATACAAAAAAAAAGTTTTTTAAAACCAAAAAGACGAATTTTGAACGAATCAAGATTTTTCACTAAAGAAAGAAAATTAAACAAAAATTGTTGAACCTTCAAGCCAAGAAATGAATTTTCTCTACAAAAATTTAATTT
This sequence comes from Andricus curvator, assembly GCA_932195095.1. Taxonomy (NCBI): domain Eukaryota; kingdom Metazoa; phylum Arthropoda; class Insecta; order Hymenoptera; family Cynipidae; genus Andricus; species Andricus curvator. The sequence goes on from CAKNYM010052983.1 coordinate 324,763, forward strand.
ACAAACAAAAAATATGACTTCAGCCAAAAATTATTTTTCCACGAAACTGATACATCTTTACCCAACAAAAATGAAATTTTAAACCAAGAAAATTATTTTTTTTATTAAAAGAGGAGAATTTTCAACTAAAAAAGATCAATATTTATAAAATGTAGAAGTTAAATTTTCAGTTAAAAAATTAATTTTAAACGAACAAAAAAAAATACTTTTCTAGTGAACAGTTAAATTTTCAACCAAAGACATAAGCTTTCAATCAAAATGATAAATTTTTAACAATGTAGTTTAACTTTTACCCAAGGAGTTGAATTCACAATTTGTAAAGATTAATTTTCAACAAAATAGTTAAACTTTCAACCAAACAGTTGAATTTTCAACTAAAAATATAACTCTTAAAAAAAATGATTTCTTAACAAAGTGATTCAACCAAATCTTTTAAATAAAATAGTTGAATTATTAAGCAAATAAGAATAATTTAAAAAAAACAGTTGCAGTATCATAAAAAAAAGAAATTTCTAGCAAAGCGGATGAATTTATAAATAATTATATGAATATGAACTTTTAAACATAAAATAAGTTTCTACGAAAAAAATTGAATCTTCAATCCAAGAAGACGAATTTTTACCCAAAAAGGATGACTTTTTAACAAAATTGTTGAATTCTTTACTCAATAGTTGCATTTTTATCCAAAACAGATTAAATTTTTCTTAAAACAGATGAATTTTTATTTAAAAAGAAAACCAATTTTTTTTAAATAGTTGAATTTTCATCCAGAAAAGATTCCAGTAGACTTTTCAAGATCAAAATATGAATTTTTTAACAAAAAATAAGTTTCTACAAACAAAATTGAATTCTTCACCCAAAAAGACGAATTTTTTCAACCAAAAGAGATGAATTTTTAACGAAATAGTTGAATCTTAATTCAAGAAAGACGAAATTTGTACTAAAACAGATGAATTTTTAATTTAAAAAAAGGCAAATTTGTTTTGAAGTTGAACTTTCATCCATTAGAGCTTTTAGTTCATTTTTAACACCAAAATATGAATTGCAAACGAAAAGTAAATTTTCTACGAAATAGTTAAATTTTCAACAAAACAGTAGAATTTTCAACCAAAAGTTTGACTTTTTAACAAAATAGTTTTATTTTCAATTAAACAGTTGCATTTTTATCCAAGAAAGATGAAATTTCTCTTAAAACAGATGAGTTTTTGATTTAAAAAAAAAAACGGATTTGCAAAAAAATAGTTGAATTTTCATCCAGATTCTTGTTTTATTTTCAGGAATTCTATACATTAACTGGAGTATTGGACTTTAATTAGGATTTTGAATTTGATTTCAATCTAATTTAAAATTCCTAAATTTCAAAACATTATTGATCCTATAGAAAAATTCTCCAATGATAATAAAATATTTGATTAGATTATAAGTCGCAGAAAACATTTTTGGGTCATAATCTGATGCGGGCTAGCCCGTTATGACCAAACATTTTTCTGAGTAACTAACCCAAATATTTTTTTAAATATTTAAAAATAAAAGACAGGGTGTTTAAAAGTACCAAAAATTAAAGACAAATAATACAAAAATTATTTTTCTTCCTAATAATCTATTCAATCGTTTGGGACGCTAATAGGGTGCTAGCTAGCCTATCATAGACAAAAAAATTTAGTACCTATTAAACCAAAATATCTTTTTGCAAATTTCCAAAAAATAGCCAGGGCTTTAAAAGAACCAGAAGCCAAAAATTAACATTGAAAATAATTAATTTCTTTCCTCATCATCTAGTCAGTCCGTTGGGGCCCGAATCAAGTACTGGCTAGCCTATTACGACCAACAGTTTTTCTAACTTTCAAATCGGAATAATTTTTTGTAGAGAGTCTTTGAAATAATTTTTAACGTCAATTATCTCAAATGTTTCACTGCTACTCATCGCCATGATAGACTGCCCTGCCAGCGCCACATTAGTGGCCAGGACAGTCTATCCTGGCCCCGATTATTTTTCCTAAAATTTTCTACACAGGAAGATGTATGTATGTTTTCTAGGGTGGTCCACATTTTTTTCTCTAATTTTTTTGCATATCGCCCCTACATTTTTTTTGCATCCAAAAAAATGCATCATTTTTTTTGGTTGAAAAAAATGATATTTAGAGGTTCCGCAAGCCCATTGAAGTTTAGTACGTATTTTTCATAAGAAAAAAAATCGTTTTTGGAAATTTTATTCAGAATCGTCAATATTAGGTGAATCGAGTTGAAACGCAAGACTACTTTTCACAATTAAATAATAATTTTTTTGTGTTTTTTCAAATAAAAATTGTTTCTTATAAATGAAATAGTACTTTCTGCTGATAATTAGATGTTTCAAACAATTTATTATTAATTTATTAATTTATTTTTTATTTTATTTTTTATTTTATATTTATTATTATTTTTCATAATAATCTCTATTTAATAATGTTAGAAAGTTGCGGTTTTTTCTGAAGTTTTTAACCTTTCGTCTACTTTTTTAAATAGCACAATTAAAATTGTAACGTTCAAAGTTTAAATTTAACACTTTTAAATATTAACGATTCCAGGCTTTCTATTCCAAATAGATAAGTTTAAAATTGTTTAGTTTTTAATATTTGATTTATAATTGCTCATTTTGAACAAAAACTAAAATATTGCTAAATATTCAAAAAAATGTCATCCTTGATTAAGAAATTTCAAATTGAATGGTCAAAAATGGAATATTTTAGATTGAAATAATGTTTGAATAGGATTTTGAATTGAATAAGAGCGTTTAATTATGAATCTCGTTAATTTTAAATTATTTTCTAATTAAGAATAGTTTATAAAGTTTCAATCGAGCGTTTACATTTGTTTAACTACTGAGGCTTTTAAATTTGAAAAATTTATATTTTTAACGTTAAAATTTGTAACTTGCTCAATTTTGAACAGATTCAGAATCGTTCTGTAAAATCAATTATGGTTCAATTTTTAATAATCGAACTACAGTTCAATGTGATTTATTATAATAGCAAAATTTCTTGGTAAAACTGTAATAATTTATTAAATTGTAGTTTCTTGTAGAAGAAAGCATTGTTCGTAAAAAATTATAATTCTTGTAATTTTCTACAATAATTTACGTAAAATTAAAAGTGTTTTTATGACGTCAAACACGCCAATTAAAAAAATGTATGCAGAATACAAAAAAAAAATTAACTAGTTGTATTTGACTGTATTCTTTTGTTGAATTTTGTACATTTTTTTACAAAAAAGTATAGATTTTAAGAAAAAATTACATTTGTAGAAATGTTGTACTTTTTTGTAAAAATTTTTTCCGCTAGGGAATTTAGGAAAAAAAATTGCTCAAATAAATTATTTGTGTTTATAAATATATTCTTCTATATTTTATGGTAGATAGTTACGGTTTTTTTTTCTCACATTTCCAACTTTTTGTGAATTTTTCACTCAGAGCGACATACTAAATAATAAAAATTAACACAAATGATTATTTAACCCTTTGCGGCAATGTGGGCATACGTATTCCCACCTGTTTTCATACTATTTTTTGCGATTTTACAGTAGTTTTTCATCGACTTAATCGAAATTTTTTGTAGTTTTATGATCATAGGAAGTTCGAGTATCAAAATTTGTAGACAATACTTTCAAATCGATTGTTTTTTTTTTTAATAATTATAAACAAAGTCCAAAAAACAAGCCAATATTTGATAAAAATTAATTATTAGCGTTAATTTTATCCAGATTTTTGTGAAAATTAGTATACAGGAGTTTTTCGGGTTGCTGATCAAGAATCTGTACTCAGATTTTGAAAATTCAAAATGGCGGATCCAAGATGGCGACCAAAAATGGATATTTTTGTATTATTTGTATTGTTAATTAATGTATAGGGGTTTTTAGATTTGCTAATGACGGATTCGAACTCAGGTTTGTCAAATTCAAAATGGCGGATCCAAGATGGCGTCCAAAATCCGATATATTTTGTTATTTTGTTGAAAATTAGTGTAAAGAGGTTTATGGGGTCGCTGATTATGAATCTGAACTTAGATTCTTGGAAATTCCAACATTTGAAATATTTCCCATATAGAATTCTTATTTGAGATCAGCGACCCCAAAAACCCTTGTATACCAATTTTCAGCCAAATCAGGAAATATTTCAAATTTTGGACGCCATATTCCATCCGCCATTTTGAATTTTCAAAATCTGAGTACAGACTCTTGATCAGCGACCCCAAAAACCCCTGTATACCAATTTTCAACAAAATCAAGAAATATTTCAAATTTTGGACGCCATATTGTATCCGCCATTTTGAATTTGCAAAATCTGAGTACAGACTCTTGGTCAGAGACCCCAAAAACCCCTGTATACCAATTTTAATAAAAACATGTTTCTCTGAAAAATGTATGCCGCAAAGGGTTAAACAAATTATTATGGTGGATAGTTATATATTATATACTATATGTTATATTATTATTAGATAGTTGCGGTTTTTCGAAATTTTTTAACTTTATGTCCACTTTTTACTGTTCAAGATGATAATTATTGCAGGTTAACAAACATAATTTTTTAAACAATTTATTATTGTTTCTAGCATTTTCTCTTGAAATCGAGTTAAAAAGGATCACTTTTTACCAAATTTTTCAATTTATTTTAATACTTTTAGTTGGATTGAAGCAATAGTCAATCAAATTTAACATAAATAATTGTTTAAACAATTTATTTCTATTTGTAATGATATTCTCTCAAAATTATGCTAGAACGTTGAGGTTTTTTCTAAAATTTACACTTCAAGTCCACTTTTCAATGAAAATGAGGTAATAATTAATTCAAGATAACAAAAATTATTTATTGAACAATTTATTATCATTTTTGATAATATTCTCTTTGAATGATTTCAGAAAGTTTCGGATCTTTCTGAAATTTTCAACTCCTTGTCCACTCTTCACTGAGAGTGTAAAAATGGTAATTGAAATTCCATAAAAATAATTGTCTAAAGAAATTATTACTGTTTATATATATATATATATATATATATATATATATATATATATATTTGTCAATTTTTCGATTAGAGCGACGTTATAATTATTGAAATTTAACAAAAATAATTGTTTGAACAATTTTTTTTATAACAATATTCTCCTATATTAATGCTAGATAGTGGCTGTTTTTTTATTCAAAAAACCGCAAAACGGACATATTTAGTACAAAAAACTCGCGAAACCCAATTTTTCACTAATGGTGTTTTTTTTAACCCTATCAGTGAGAAGAGAAATGTTGAGTTTCAACTCGATTTACCTAATATTGACGATTCTGAATGAAAGTTACAAAAATGTCTCTGTTTCTTATTGGAAATACGTGTTAAACTTGCTGGAGCTTGCAGAACCTCAAAATATAATTTTTTTTAATAGAAAAACGCATTTATTTTTTTATGGATTCGAACAAATTTAGTGGCGATATGCAGGAAAATTCGAGAAAAAAATTTATTTTTTAGCTTATTTTTTAGTTTATTTTTGCACCACACTTATGTTGTCATAGGAAATTATCATCAAGTAAATAACTTTATGTAAACTTTACAAACATAATTGTTCATCTGTATTTATGTTTAATAAAAGAAAAATTAAGAAAATTAAGATATTTAAGAAATTTAAGAAAAAAACTTAAGAAAAAATGTAAGTAAAAAGTTTCTTAAGAAATTTCTGAAAAATAAACTTTTAAGTAGGATTTTAATCTAGCATAATGTGAATGATTTTCAATATGAATTTTCGAGCGTAAAAGTATAAATTATAAACAAACTTTCATAAAAAAATACTATAGGTATTAGATATTTTTTCCTTGAAATAGTGTTTTTTGCACTTTAACAACATGTAACTCGAGGTTATTGAACATTGAATTTAAAAAAAATAATCAACCATCTCTGCTAAACTACTGTCGAAATTACGATCTAATGCCTGTAAAAAAAAGGAAAAAAAACATGCTAAGCTTATATTTATAAATTTAATCCACAATAAGAAATTAATTTATTGTAAGCAGCGGCCATCAGTGGGATCTTTTTTATTACAAACTGTATGATCTTTTCTTCTAGTAAATATGTTTCTTCGCACATATCCTCTCTCTCACACTTTTAGTCTAGTGTATGCCACTTTCAATAATTTCCACCACTTTTCCCCAAATTAGAAATAATCAATCTTACTTAGGGTAGCAACTTTTCTCTAATAACAGAAAATCTTTCTATCAAGTACCAAAAATAATTTTTCAACTCTTCTTCAATAGCGATAGCATTTTGAGTAAAGGGTCATCCGCAAATTACGAAAAAATGTTATTAAAAAAGTAATAAATCCAAAGATATTACAACTTAGAGGAAAAGTGAGCAGAAAATCGATCTGTTAGAAAAAATTCAATTTTCTCTGGAGGAAACTGCACAATTTATTGCCTCAAAAGTTTTTTTATTAGGTTAAAAGAATTAGAGAATCAGCTTCTTATTATGAAAAAGTTTTAAACTTTTTATTTTATTCAAAATTTTTAACATTCTACTCTCAAATGTTCAAAATTCAAAAAATTTTGAATAACTCAATTTATGTATGTTACCGCTTTCTTCACAGGGCAATATTCTCTGAAAACATGGGAACAAGAAGATTTTTCACAAAAGCAGGGAAATAAATTCTTCAAAATGAAATCAATACAAATTTAATTTAATTAAATTTAAAATACTTTAAGGTTTTAGCCCCTCGTGTAAAAATATTTTATTTTTAACAGAATGAATTAAATTTTAACCAAATAACTGAATTTTCAGCAAAAAAAGAGAATTTTCAATCCCAAAAGATAGATTTTCAACAAAATAGATAACTTTTTTCACAAATTAGTTGAATTTTCAACTAAGAAGATTAATTTTTTATCGAGAAAGATCAATTTTTTAAAATTACATGAATTTTCAGCCAAATCGTTTAATTTTAAACTAAAAATGATATTTAAAAAAAATGGATTAGTTAAATTTTCAGATTAAAAAAAAATCAATTTGAAAGAAAATATCTACACCATTTGTCAAACAAGTAGATAATTTTTTGAATAAATAGTTACATTTTTAGCTCAAGAAATGAATTTTCAATTAAACTCATAAATATTTACCAAAAAAAAAAGGAATTATTTATAAATTAGTTCAAATTTCTACGAAAAAAATTAAGTTGTAACAAAAAATATAACAGTTGATACTCCCACAAAAAGAGTTTTAATTTTAAATAAAAATCAGCAGAATTCAACCAAAAAAGACGAATTTTCAACAAAATAGTTTAACTTTAGATGAAAAAAAAAAATTATTTTCAAAAATATACGTCAATTTTTAACAAAGTAGTTGAATTTTCAACTGAATAGTTAAATTTTCAACTCAACAAATAAATTTTCTATTGAATTGATGCATCTTTACCACAAAAAATACATTTTACTATGTAGTAATATTTTACTATGTAGTTCCACTTTCAAAGAAAAAAATGAATTTTTTTACCAATTCAAATTCCATTTTCAACAAAATATATGAATTTGTAAACAGATAGTTGAATTTTAGTCAAGAATATTATTTTCCTACTGAAAAATACGAATTTTATACGAAATACATGAATTTTCAACAAAACTACAAACAAAATAGATGACTTTTTTACCAAGTAGGTGAATTTTCAACCAAGACAATTAATTTTCTACCGAGAAAGACAAATTTTCCAAAACAACATGAATTTTCAACCAAATCGTTTAATTTCAAACCAAAAATGATATTTTTTCAAAACAAAAATGGATTAGTTAAATTTTCAGATTAAAAAAAAATTAATTCTAAACAAAATATCTACATCACTTGTCAAGCAAATATATAAATTTTTAAATAAATATTTAAATTTGTAGCCCAAGAAATAAATTTTCAATTAAAGTCATAAATCTTTACCAAAAAAATGAATTGTTTATAAATTAGTTTAAATTTCCACCAAAACAAATTAATTCTCAACAAAAAATATAACAGTTGATACTTCCACAAAAAGAGTTTTAATTTCAAATAAAAATCAGTTGAATTCAACCAGAAAAGACGAATTTTCAACAAAATATTTTAACTTTAGATGAAAAAAAAAATTATTTTCGAAAAAATACGTAAATTTTTAACGAAGTAGTTGAATTTGTAACTAAATAGTTATATTTTCATCTCAAAAAATACATTTTCAATTAAATTGGTGCATCTTTAACACAAAAAAAATGAATTTTTTTACTAAGTAGTTCAACTTTCAAAGGAAAAAATTAATTTTTTTAATTAATTCAAATTCCTAATACTTTGAGTGAAAGTATTGTATTTTTAACAAAATATATGAATTTTTAACCAGATAGTTGAATTTTCAGTCAAGAATATTAATTTCCTACTGAAAAAGACGAATTTCGAACGAAATACATGAATTTTCAACCCAGGAGGTGATCTTTCGACTCAAAAACATAAATTTTCAACAGAAAATTAATTTGTTATATTTTCAGTTAAAACAATTAATTTTCAAATAAAAAAAATGAATTTCCAATAAAATATTCAATTTTCAACCAAAGAAGTTAATTTTCAACAATATAGTTCAACTTTCACCAAGTGCTTTAATTTTCAACAAAAAATATGAATTCTCAACAAAAAATGCAATAGTTTATATTTCAACAGAAAAATATTTTAATTTTTTCATAAAAAGGAATTTAATTCGACTAAAAGAGACTAATTTTCAATCAAATAGTTGAATTTTCAACCAAATCGTTAAATTTTCCACCAAATAAATAAATTTTCACTAAAAATAGTGAATCTTTAACAAACAACAAAAAAGAATTTTGCAAAAATTAGTTCAACTTAAAAAAAAAAAGATGAATTCTCAACGTAAAATGCAATAGTTTATATTTCATCTAAGAAATGTTTTAATTGAAAATTTTAAAAACTGTTCAATTAAGACAAACATGACGAATATCCAAAGAAGATTAATTTCCTACCAAAAAATATTAATTCTAAAAAAATATGTTCTTAGCAAAATAATTCATTTTCGAACAGAAAAATTGACTTCTATCAAACTGGATCAAATTTTAACAAAAAAGAATTAACTATAAAAATTAAAAAAATTGTTCGATTTTCTTGTTGGATTCTGTGAATCCAGTTCGTATTTATGTGAAAAATCAAGAAAATTCAAGAAAAAAGGGGAATAAATTAATTTAAATAAAGTTAGTTTGGGTACTATATTAAATTGAATTTGACATTTCTAAATTTATAGCATGTCAATCAAAAGTATCGTATTTTTTACAAAATAAATGAATTTTCAAACCAAAAAGTTAAATTTATAACAAAAAATTTTAATTTTCAATAAAAAGTAATGTCTATGTAACCAAATTCTTGAACTTTGAATAAAATAATTGAATTCTTAACCAAATAATATAATTTAAATAATAAATAAAATAATATAGTTTAATTTTGTTTTTTCTAGATTGTTTCATTACGGTAATGGCATCGAAAGCAATTTGTTTGTGATACTAATTTAATTACGTTTTCGCATTCATTTAATTAAAATAATTTATATATGTATCTTCATTTACTATGTTAATAAAATCTCAGTAAGATTTTGCGTGTGAAAAATTAAAATTTTTTAGAAAAACAACTTACAACATTTGTCGATGTCCCCTAAATGGCTTGTCATTACCTTTTAATTATAACCTAGTTTTAAACCCTTTTTTCAATATTTTATCTTTTTTTCATCATTGATCCAACTTTTAATAAAAAATGGGAAAAGCGTCTCCTTTGAGGAGAAAATGTAATCAATAGAATGTAAAACGCGGTCATTAAAAGAGACATTTTTCACATGCAAAAATATTCTTCCGTAGCAAAGATGGGAGCGAGTTTTCAAGCTTTCGCCTCGGGCTTTATTCCTCAGAAGAAAAATACTATTTATGAATAGATTTCACATTCAAACACTTTTTGCACACAAAAAATTCATTCAGATAATAGAAAATGAATTTGCAAATTGATGCATTTACTTAAATTAGAAACAGAGAAAATTATATTTAATGTTTATAAAATTTTGTGCCGAATTTTTGGAATTATGATAAATTAGATGAATAAAATTATTTCAAAAGTAGGTTATGTTCCTGATTGCATGAGTTAGTTTAGTTTAATTTTCTTGGCCAAAAATAAATTACCTATAGAGAGAAAAAGTCTTTTGATATTACTTATATTTTTGTTTACGAAATTTACAATATATTTTAATTTTTATAAACTTCAGTTTTGCCTGCCTAAACTCTTCTCTACTGATCTTTTTTCAAAGTGGTGGAAAATTAAATTTTAACTTCAAGGAATTGTTGCTAATTTTTTATTGATTTTTAGATGCATGATGAACTTGGAGCGAGGGTGACTACAGCTTGTCTGCAAATTCATGCTCAAGACAGAGAAGACTATGTTTTACCACCTGGAGCTGAAATTGGAACTCCTATTTTCGAACTTTATTTGGCTCTTCAGGAATTTATGAAGTAAGTTCTTTTATACAATATCTTCTTGAAAATTAAAAACAATACGAAAACATTGCTGTTCTCTTCGCACTTACAACGTGAACGACAGGTGTGCAATTGACCATCTCACTATCCCCATAGAGCAATGTAGCTGAGCGGTATCATGCTGAAAGATCACTTTGTGATGTCTTTTGGTCCAAGGTTTCACTGAGCTCCTCTTGAGGTTGGGATTAATCCAAAATCATTATATTTTTTTTCTAATTTTCCTAACCATTTCGTCTCAGTATGACCTTGACGTGACCTTGACATTACCTCTGGATGACCTCACAGGGTTGAGCGAACCCCAGATTCGGACTCGGCGACTCCCAAAACCTATATAGGATTTTTCTCACATTTTTCTAACACTTTCGTCTCGGTATGACCTTGACGTGACCTTCAAATCACCTCTGGGTTACCTCACAGGGTTGAGCAAACCCCAGATTCGGACTCGGCGACCCCCAAAACCTATATAGGATTTTTCTCACATTTTTCTATCACTTACGTGTCAGTATGACCTTGACGTGACCTTGTAGTCACCTCTGGGTAACCTCACAGGGTTAATAGACCCCCAGATTCGGACTCGGTGACCCCCAAAACCCCATATAGGATTTTTCTCACATTTGTCGGACCGTTTCAACTCTGTATAACCTTGACGTGACCTCGAAATGACCTCTGGGTGACCTCACAGGGTTAAGCGAACTCCAAATTCTGAATCAACGACCCCAACAAACTATATACATATTTTTCAGATTTATTTAGCCAGTTTTGCTCACTTTGACCTTGGAATGACCTTGAACCAGACGTGTTAGAGGTTAACCGACCTCAAATTCAAAATCAGCGACGGCAAAAACCCTAGTATACACCAATGAAGTCCGGTGGTAAATTTTGCATCAAATGTTGACCAGTGTTATTTATGAATATATAATATTCATTATACATTCTCAAATGTTGAATTATCTGGATCAAAAATTCCCAATCAAGCCTTCCCTTCTTATACTTTCACACCCCTACTCTCCCGAAATTTCCCTATGTCCCACCCCTTACTTCATCCTACGACCCCCTTCCCCAACTTCTTCCTCCTCTACATCCCTGTCTCCTCACTTTCCCTCCCCTACTCACCCACATTTTTAATCATTTCCTCCAGTTCCTTTTCTAATTTTCCCTACTTCTTCTCATATAATTACCATATACGAACCCTAGTTCCTCTCCACTCAATCCCTATCACTTTCCATGCTCCCTCTTCCCAATTTCTCTCACTTCTCCCACTTCCTCTAACATTGCTTCTTTCTAATTTCACATTACTCCCCTCCACACCCTCTTTTCCGTCATTTCCTATAGTTTCCCCTTACAACCTATTCTCTAATTTCTCCTCACTACCCCCACTTTTACTACAATTATTCCTGCTATCTTCTCTTCCCTAATTTTGTCTGACTTCTCCTACTTCCCCTGTCATCACTTTCCCACATTGCACCTCACTCACTTTGCTCCTTATCCACTAGTTTTCTCTACTTTCCCTTCTTAAATTTCTCCTACTTTTCCTTCCTTCATTTCCCATACTTCTCCTTTCCTTATGTGCTCTTACTTCACATACTTTACCTTTCCTCATTTCTCCTATTTTCCCTTCCCTGATTTACTCTACTTTCTCTTCATTCATTTCCCCTAATTTCCCTTCCTAATTTCTCCTATTTCCATTTCCCTCATATTCCCTAATTTTCCTTCTCTTATTTCCCCTACTTACCTTCCCCTTATTTCCCCTAATTCCTCCTCATTTCCTCACTCTTCCCCTACTTACTCTTACTTTTTCGTACCACCTTTTCCCTCAATACCGCTCCTTGGAAAAAAGTACGACGGGAAACTCTAGCGAAACTATAAGGGATTTCGCCTGGGGCTAAGAAACCCTAAAAATACAAATAATACATAATACAAGAATTCAAAAGAAGTTTTTAACTTTTTTTTTTAATTCATACTAATTTTACTTAGTGTAGTTTTTTAGGTGAATACTCAAACCACCGTCTAGGTGCTATAATAAATTTAATTTTAAATTGTTTAAATTCCTAACATTTTCAGTAAAATATTGCACTTTCAGCAAAATATGTCAATTTTTAACCATATAGTTTAATTTTCAACTTAAAAGATGAATTTTCAACCGAGCTGATTAATTTTTCACCAGACAAAAAAGGTTTCTACAAAATACATGAATTTTCAACCAAATAGTTGAACTTTCAACTAAAAAGAAATTATTTCTCAAACAAAAATTAAAGAGTTTATTTTTCAGTTAAAGAAAATTTATTTAAAAAAAAAGGACAAATTTTTAACAAAATAGTACAGTCCTTACCATAACCGATTAATTTTAATCAAAAAGTTGCATTTTGAACTAAAAAAATCTGCCCGCTCCGCGGGCACATTCTCATGGCGCGCTTCGCGCGCGGCTCGCTTCGCTCGCAAGTTTGAGCGCGCCTAGGGCGCGCGATTTTTGGATCTCGCGCTTCGCGCTCGATCATATATTTATCTCGCGCTTCGCGCTCGATTATGTATTCACCTCGCGCTACGCGCTCGGGCGTATTTGCATCGCGCTTTACGCTAGGCTCCTCTAGATTTTTGAACTTCGTGTTCGACTTCGATGAAAAGAAAAAGTTTGTTTGCAAATATTATAAAATTATCAAAACCTCTACATATTAAGTGATTGTTAAATTTGCTTTTATTTTAGACTGAAAAGGAACTTTATTGATGCACTCAAGGTTCTATCGACCTTAAGGAACACATTCTCATCCAGACACTCGCGCTTCGCGCTCGATATTTGATTTGAAAATCATTTGAACCGTATGATAGAAACAAAAAAGTTTGAGCGCACTTACGGCGTGCGATTTGGTGATAACACTGAGCGCGCACTTTGTGCTTCGTGTTATATGTTCTTCATATACAAATTACTAAATTTGTATTTGATTTCAAATGAAAAGTAATGATATAATTCAGGCGACAAATTTTATTAGTTAACATTTTATTTTAGCTTGTGCCGTTTATCAAAAAAGTTAATTTTTTGATTTTGAATATATTCTTACCACAAAAATTGATTACGGGTGTGTAAGTCTTTTTTGAATGCACAATTTTTGTTCATTTATATGTTTTCGTACCTTGCATTGTTTTTTCAAAAATTTTATTTTTTTTACTGTCAATGTTATTTTCACGAATAAAACAAAAACCACGCATCCTATCGAAACATGAGTCACAATAAATTTGTACCTCTTCCTTGGATGAACAAATTTTGTTTCGGTCATTTTTTCGTAGCTGGTAATATTCGTCTGAAAATTTGATTTTTCTATTTTCAATGCTGTTTTTTACGAATAAAACAAAAACTACGCGTCATATCAAGAAGTGAATGATAAGAAATTTGTAGATCTTTTTTAGGTGCACAATTTTGGTAAGATGACCTTTTCTGGTATCTTGCATAGTTTTACAGCAAAATGGCTTTTTTGATTTTTCATTAATTTTTTGTGCGATCAAAATTTGAATTTTTCATTTTTCGAAAAATTCAAAAAGTTGTCATGAAAATATTATAGGGTGTTCAGGAATCAACGTTTTTCTCCTCTTGACTTTTTTTCATATCGTGCGTTTTTCGGCTTAAAATGATCATTTTCGTTTGTTTTTTGGAATTTTGAAAATGCTATAACTCCAGTAATTTTTTTTTTATCCCGAAAAGTCATAAGAATATTTTGTTCGTCATTTTGCGTACTACTAATAACCGTACATAGAATTTTCAAATCTTCCAAAAAAGTGGTCTCAAAAATTTTCAAAATGTGCTCACTTTTTGGATTTTCATCCAAAATAGCTGGTTAACGAACTCGTTCTCTATTTTTCGGCCATAAAAAAGTGTGCCAAAGCTCAATCAAATCTGATCATTTTTTCGAAAGTTATCGTGGCTACAGACAGACAGACAGACAGACAGACAGACAGACTACAGACAGACAGACACCTTCGTAAAAATCGTTTTTTCTGACTCAGGAGGTCTCAAAACGTGGAGATTTGATGAAAACCGACTATGTCAAATTTTACATAAAACCAATACCTTCTCATTAGAATGAGAATGTAAAAAGATGAAATTTGGAATAAAAGAGATGAATTTTCAAACCGCAAAGACGAATTTTCAACTAAATAAGATAAATTTTCTACCAAAACTGGAAATAGTTGCATTAGCAGTTTAAAAAGTTAATTTTAAGCGTGAAAAAAGGAATTCAACAAAATAGTTATATTTTCATACAAAAGCATCAAATTTTAACAAAGTAGTAAAATTTGCATTTAAAAGATAAATTTTGAACCAAAAATGGAATAGATAAATTTTCAATGAAAAAAAAAATTATTTTTAACGTAAAATGTAATATTTGATATTTTTAACAGAACAAATTTTGGAATCGAAATTCAACCAAAAAAGACTAATCTTAAAAAAAAATATTGAACCTTTGACCAAACCAGATTAATTTTTAAGTGAATTGTTGCATTTTTAACCACAATAGATGAAATTATACTAAGAAATGAATTTTCAACAAAAAGGATAACTTTTTAAAAAATTCTTAAATTTTCATAAATAGTATATTGTGCTACAAGTTGAAAAAGCGAGAGATTTAAAACGAGTGTGAAGTTAGCTACCCGAGCGGAGCGAGGGTGGCTATCACACGAGTTTTAAATCGTCGCTTTTTCAATGTGTGGGACACGATACTTTTTCTATAATTTGTGCAAAAGTGCTAGTTTTTGTTTACCTGTTTTTTGTGTAAAAAGAAGGCGATTTTTTGTCGATTGACGCAACAATGACAATGGCAATTATCAAAACCATGGCAATAATATGGCAGTAATAAGCTGGTTCTCACAATTGAATAGTTGGCCCATAAAGTTGAGGGCTTCAAAATTTCCGATTTTTCGTGAAAAAACACCAAGCACAGTATTTTCGGAGAAACTGACGGTGTTTTTTTGCTTTTGCCAAGTGACAAAAGTACATACAAAATACACAACTCGAGACTTTTCAGGAAATTGATTTTAGGTTAGGGACGACAGTCGGAAAATAGAATGAAGTTGGCTGCGCACGATGCACGAGTACACCCGAGGCAGCACGAACCCACCCGAAATAACATTTACTTTTGTCACTGTGCCTCACTTTTATCACTGTCCATTTACTTTTTCCACTGCATCTGTCCACTTTTGTCACTGTTGCCCGGAAAGGTCGGCACTGCGCATGCGCCACGTCATCGACCAAAAATCGATCACTTTTTACACCAAAAACAGGTGGAAAAACTGGCACTTTTTCGCGAATTATAGAAAAAGTAATTAAATTAATTTTTTCTGAAAATAACCTCCTTTCGCTCCACTGGGTGTCAAACAACAGAACTTCGGATTTCCGTTTAGGTGTTTTCCCATTAAGCTACTAGAGAGATCGAGAGGAGAGACTTTTTTCAGAAATACACGCATTATTTTGCTAGATGGTACAAGTTCGATTTTTCAAGGAATCTGTATTATCATCAGAGAATAAAACAAATTTTTTAAGTCTTTTCAGACTAGATGAAGCTATGAAAGAAAAATTATTTTTAATACTTTTTTCTGAAAAAAAATCTCCTTTCGCTCTGCTGGGTATCGAACCACAGAACCACTGATTTCCGGTCAGATGCTTTCCCATTAAGCTACTAGAGAGATCGAGAGAAGAAACTTTTTTCAGAAATACACGCATTACTTTGCTAGATGGTACAAATGAACAATTTAAAGGAATCTGTGTTATTGTTAGAGAATAATAAAAATTTCAACGTCCTTTTCATACTAGATGGAACTATGAATCAAAAATTATTTTAATTAATTCTTTCTGAGAAAGATCTTCTTCTTTCTCTCCGCTGGAAGTCGAACCACTGAACTCAAAATTAATGCGTGTATTTCTAAAAAAAAATTCTTCTCTCGATCTCTCTAGTAGCTTAATGGGAAAGCACCTGACCGGAAGGCAGAAGTTCTGTGGTTCGACTCCCAGAGGAGCGAAAGGAGACAATCTTTTTCAGAAAAAATTAATTAAAAACTTTTTATTTTCGACGGGGAAAAGCGATTTTGAGAAAATTAGCCCCCTCCCCTCCCCCGGAGTGGGGGTAACTTGGTAATTTTAAATGGGAACCCAAATTTTTTATCAGAGATTCAGATTTTCCTTTATGAAATACGTAAGTTTTACTCCAAAAATTTTTTTTGATTCGCGATTTTTTATTTTTCGATTCCCCACTCCTCTCCTGGGGGATTGGGGTGAGGCAATTTTTTTCAAAATCGCTTTTCACCTTCGAAAATAAAAATTTTTTATTACGTATATTTTTTTCATAGGATGCGTTTTTTTTAGATATTTCCATGTCTCAAGTTAAAAAAAACACTCCGTATAATTACGTTTTTCTGAGAAAGATGTTATTTTGACCAAAAAAGATGATTTTTCAAATCAATCAAAAAATTAACTTTTAACTGAAAACGATTAATTTTTCACCAAAATTGGAATACGTACATTTGCGTTTAAAAAAGTTAATTTTAAACGCCAAAAAAAAAACTTTTATCACAATAGTGACATTTTCAACCAAAGAAAGAAGATATTCTAACAAAATAGTTGAGGTTTTAAATATTTCAACAAAACAATATACAAAATCTTTTAAAAATATATGCAGAACAGATAAAAATATATATGAAAATATAGGGAAAATTATTATTATATTCACGTTTTGTTTTATTTTGACTTCGGCGTTTCAAACTGCACTTAAATCTTCGTATTTATAAAATTAAAAATTCCAGCCGGAGTTTTGAACAGTTCGAAAAATTATTTTCGAGTTTTATCATAAAATATCAATTCAGCGTGATCAGACCAAAAACTTGTGGGACAGACTTTAGAGGGATTTAAAAAAAACTAATTTCTTAAATTTTAAACTATACACTTGATTTATATATTTTCAGAGCAACATAATAAGAGATATCTGTAAATCTCAAATATTGAAAAAATGTTGTTAAAATTTAAAAATAAAATTAGTAACATTATAGTTTTGCACATAATTTTAAAAGATGGCTGGATTTGAAATATATTCAATGGTAAAAATTACAGAAACTTGAGGAGTGTATTGGAAGGGAATTGTAAAGCTTAAATTTGTCGAGATTTTATCTTTTTTTTAAATAATAATTATCTGGCCTAGTTTGAAGATTTTTCCACTTTTTTTCCACTGAACCTTTTTTTTCAATTTGATAAATTGTGATATTTAGATATTTTTCAGATTTAATTGACAAACTTTTAATTCAATGATTTAAATTTCAATCAATTTCTAGTCCTTCGTACTTATCTGCAAACGAATGTTGACCAGGAGTCTAATTTTCTTATAGTTTTTTGAAAGCAGGAAAAAACTACACAAACAGGTTTCTTAAGGGTCAAAAATGGTTATAGACATTTTTCTTGGGCAAGTTTTAGTTGAGGCAAAAAATTTGAGAAATTTCTGATTTGAAAAACGAAACTTCTCACGCGATATATCCTCTTCAAAAGTGCATAAATACCATTTCTAATTGTTATTTGACGTGGAATTTCGTATGTTTTCTAAAAAAAAAAAAAAAAAAAATGTCCAACATTATTTCCGACCAAGTTATCACGTTTCAAAGTAATCAGTGATTTTTAGTAATACTCGCTCTAGCCTTGTAGATAATTTCCGACGATGATGAAAACATAATTATTAATTTTGAGGCCATGTGATGAGTGGGTCACGTGACCAGATTCCTACCTTACCAGCAATTTTTTATTTCCTAACTTATTTTCACACGAAGCGCCACATCGAGTTAAAAATTTGAGATACTAAATGAGAAGCGCTAAGAAAGGTGGGTCTCGTCCTGATTTTTTATAATTATGAAAAAAGTTTTTTTCTTAAATAATTTTGTTGTTGTTACTTTTTTCATGATTATTAAAATTTAGGACTAGAGCCACCTTTCTCAGTGCTTCTTATTAATTATCTCAAATTTTCAACTCGATGTGGCTATTCGTGTGAAAATAAGTTAGGAAATCAAAAAAGTGTCGGTGTGGTAGGAATCCGTCACATGACCCACTCGTCAGATGGCCTTAAACCCAGTCATAAACTATGAATCTTTTTTTTTCAGAATGAAGAAACATCTTCCACAATCCGATCATAAAACTTTAGCGATCTGCAAGTATTACGAGTGGTTTAAGCCAGCTGTGGATAAATGGTTAGATTTAGCTAAGCTAAAGGCAGTTCAGCGAGTCAGAAGAGCTACGGAATTGGATAGAATGTGCGTTGGAGAATACATAGTGAAGCATTGCACGTCAGCCATCGATGCAATTTCGTGCTTCGACCAGGTAATTTCAATTCAGGCGGAAATGCGAATAATCTATCCGTAAGTCCTTTGTTTATACGACCGACTTCTCCAGAATTTAATCGTCACTTCCTACAAACAATTTGACCCAGCTTTGTACTTTGAAAATATTAAATCAAAATTCAAAAAATTAGGCAATGTAGGTGGTATTCGCCTACGAAGAAGAGCTACGTTTTCTGATAAATCAATAATTAAGTCGTTCAAATATCCCTCTTCCCTTCTTCCTCTTTTATCATCTCTCTTCCACCATCCCTCTTCCTTCATTCCTATTTCTTCATCCTTCTTCCTTCATCCACCTTCCTTCATCCCTCTTCCTTCATACCTCTTTTATCGTCTCTCTTCCATCATCCCTCTTTCTTCATCCCTCTTCCATCATCCTTCTTCCATCAACCCTCTTCCTTCA
>CAKNYM010052983.1:369961-380651 GCA_932195095.1 Andricus curvator
GGAATTGCACTGACCTCTTGGAAAACTTTGTTTATTTCAAATAACCTTTAATTGACCATGAACGTTACAATTGACCTATGACTTGGGTTTCCATTAAAAATCCGTCCCGGGACTTTTTAGTCTAAGAATATAATGTTAAAGATGGTAAAAATGACATACTTCAGACCAAAAGAATTTATTTGTTGGATCCTTTATTCCAATTCGACATTTCGTAAACTTATAGTTTTCCTCATCAGGATAACAATTATTGAGTAGGGAAGTTTATAAACATCGTCATCACAAATAAATTAGTTCCAATCACTTGTTTTCCATTTTCCTATAGACAATTATAAAAAAAATTTTTTTTTTCAAAATAAGTGTAATACAAAAGTGAAAAAGTGAGTTCAAGAAACGTAATAGATGTATTTACCTTTAGGATCTTCTTTTCAGGTTACATTTCCGGTTCAAAATTTCAAATTTATGTTGACTTTTGAAAAAATTAGTTAGAAAGTTGCGAAATTGTAATTAAAAATTAATAATTTAGTAAAAAAGGTTGAGTAAACATCAAAAACAAAACTGACGTTTTGCTCCATTTTCAAAAGAGAAAAAGTGAAAGAAAAACATTAATAAAGACAGAAATAGCAATGCCGTATTATCAATTTTTTAAAAAGGTACTCAAGTTCCTGAATAATTCTGATAACTAAAATTAAACAAAAGAATTTAAAAAATCAAAAAGTTATTAACAATCATTGAAAATTTAAATGTGACATACTGCTGTTGATAATTAATTGAATTCAAGTAGAAATTACAATAATATAAAGAATTTAAGTAGAAATTACAATAATATAAAGAATTGAAGTAAAAATTCACCAATTCGACAAAATTTAGAAGATCAAATATTCGCAATATAAGTTATCTATTGTTGTAAATTTAAAATAGAAAATTGTGGTTGAATTTATTTTTGTCAAATTAGAAGTTAGATAAGATTACAATAACAGAATAATTAAATTAGTTGAAATTTCAAATTTCAAATATTAATCTTATATTCTTTTTATTTAAATTAGTTAAAAAATTCAAATTTTATAAATTTTTTAAATTAAAGTATCCGAGAATATATTATATATTGGACTATAATTATTAGAATCTGAAATTACATTTGATTAAGCATTACTTAAAACAGGTGAATTTTTAATAAAAAAATAAATTAAATTAAAAAAAATAGTTGAATTTTCATCCAGAAAAGATTTCAGTTCTCTTTTTAACACCAAAATATTATATTTAACCAAAAAGTAAATTTTCTACGAAACAGATAAATTTTCCACAAATTTTTCTGCTAAATCAGGTAAATTTTGAAATCAGAAAGACAAATTTTCAAAAAAAGAGTTGAATTTTCAACCGAACAGTTACGTTTTCATTCAAGAAAGATGAAATTTCTTCTAAAACAGATGAATTTAAAGAAATTTCAAAAAAATATTAAAATTTTTATCCAAAGAAGATTCCAGTTCACTTTCCAACGCCGAAATGAGAATTGTAAACAATAAGTTAATTTTCTGTTGAATAGTCCACTAAAACAGGTGAATTTTTAAATCAAAACGACAAATTTTCAAAAAAAGAGTTGAATTTTCATCCAAAAGGATTTCAATTGACTTTTCAACAGAAAAATACGAACTTTAAACAAAAAGTCATTTTTCTAGGAAATGGTTGAATTTTCAACAAAACAGTTGCATTTTTATCCAAGAAAGATGTAATATTTCTACTAAAATATTAATTTTATGTTCTTTTTATTTAAATTAGTTTTTTTGGATTTTGTCTAAAATTATCATCATGTTCTTTAATTCTAGTAGAAATTAATCTACCAGTTTGATCAACATAACATTTGTCACGATTCAAATATTGTATTGTATATACTACATCAGAGGGTTGCAAATTATGTAATAAGTCTTTTCCTAATTTTATAAATTTATCAAGTTTTGAATCAATTCTGAAATTTGTTGTGATATTAAAGTCATTCAAAATCCTTTCAATTTCGAAAGATAACTTTCCATGATAAGGAATAGATAATTTTGGTTTAAAAATTAAATTCCTAACTATATTTATATTAGTTTGGTTAGATAAAGTATCTGTATTTGTTTCAATTTTATTAATAATATGTCTTTGAATAAATTCTGTTGGATAATTATTTAAATTTAAAGACATTAATTTGCCACGAATGTAACAGTTTGAATGTTTTATTTTTTAATTATTTTTCAGGGTTTTCATTTAGTTTTTCATATGTTGTAGTATAATTTAATAATTCTTGTATTTTTTTAACATATGATTCCTTGTTAAGGACAACAGTAATATTACTTTTATCTGCATGGGTGATTAATAATTGTTTCAATAAATGTTTTTTGTAGTAAAATTTGTATTGAAATATAATTTTATTCCAGGACCAAATAAATACATATACAGTTGAGTATGGAGTTTTAACAGTAAGGGCTTACTTAAATCATGATTCACTTTGCGTGGAGGTGATAAGTGCCAGAGACGTGATTCCTCTTGATCCAAATGGACTTAGTGATCCCTTCGTGATAATAGAACTTCTTCCTAGACGAGTTTTTCCACATTGCGCTGAACAACAAACGAATGTAAAAAAGAAGACTCTGAATCCTCTCTTTGATGAATGTTTCGAATTGTAAGTGCCTAAATCTAATTATTAACTTTCATTTTCCAAATTAAAAAATTGATTAAAAAGTTATTCATACATTTATTTAATATGCGTTTAACGAAAAAATCATTATTTTTCAACAGTTCTGTAAGTGTGGAACAATGCAGAAGTCCAGATGCAATGGTCTTATTCACTGTGATGGATCATGATGTACTCACCGCAAATGATTTTGCTGGTGAAGCTTTTTTGGGACTTAGCAGCATTCCTGGGGTTGCAGATTCTAATGCTAGCATCGATAATTTCCACGGCCTCAAACATCAAGAACTACCCCTTATGCAGCAGAAAAATAAGCGTATGTACAAAATATAAAATGATAGTTGTATCATTTATACCAGTAAATTTTATAAAAACTGAATAATTTTTTTTTCAATATTATTGATTTTTGGGGAAATCCACATCCGTTTCGACAAGGATAGAACTACACCCTCAAATGTAAATAAAATTATTCAAAAGAGGCGCCACGCTCTTACAAAGAAGGCTTCGTAGCTTACTAAGACGTTAATTAGGTCTCTCAAATCTTTCCCCTTCCCCTATCACTTTCCCCTCATCCATTATTCGATCCTATCCAATCCTTTATTATCACCCCCTTTCTGACTTCCTTCCTACTCCTCGCCAATATTCCCACCTCCAACTCCGATCTACGACTTGCTCTCTCCTCACTTCCGGCCCTGCCGACCCTCTCGACTTTATATCCTCTCACTCCCGCCCCTCAATTCCCCTTCCGATTCTTCCAAAGCTTACCCTTCACTCACTTCCACCTCCTCCCGTACTCATCTTCGCATCACTTACCTACTTCCTCTTTTAAAACGACCGCCCCTCCCTTCGAATTGATTCCATCGCCTCTCCTCCTCTCCCCTCCGAGGAAATATAACGACTGACAGACAGGGCTAAAATAGCCTAAAAATCGTATCTCTTCCCATGGTGTAGGGGAGAGTAGTCCTAAGTTGGCACAGTACGAGTTTTTGTCGAAAACAGCGGGTAAACAGGGTTTAATGTCTTCGGTCGGGTACCACGATCCTTTATCTACAATTCTATGTTGTTTGGAGCAGTGAGGAGTGATTTTTGCGGTCGCGATGAAGCGCAAAGTGAAGGAGTCGATTTTTTATATTTCCAAAATGGTGGTCCTAAGCCGGCACTCCCACGTCATGAGTCAGCATATGATTTTCTCCGCTCGAATGCAACAGAAAGGGCAGGTTTTGTAAGTTTTAGGAGAGTATGGACCAATTTTAACCATTTACCAAAAAAAAAAAAACATGTACAATATTGTCAAACTTTATTTAAAGAATGGACACCTATCACAGACAATCAGCATGCAGTCAAAACACACTCAAACTAAAGAAAACTAACAAGAGACGAGTGGCATGGAATTGAAACACGGCAGAATAAAATAACACACCAATAATAGGAAAAGCAACAAAAAAAAGGTGCCGACTCAGGACCACCTAATTGGTGCCGACTTAGGACCACTACGAATGTTTACATATTTCATGCCATTACGCACACGAAACAAATCCGAATGAAAAATTGACTTTATCAGGCGAAAGCACACAGAACACAGAAACCAACGCACTTAATTGATTGAACTTTATACCCTGGTCATGCTGTCAAGCAAAACTAAAGTGACTATTGTCAGCGTAAATTACGTCCATGCCCACCAAACTGCCATACGACAAAATGCTTAAGCTGACACGCGCGCTTCATCTGAGAAACGCGAGGGTACCAGCTTAGCCCACAGTGCCGACTTAGGACAACTCTCCCCTAATAATGAACTTTTATTCTCTTGAAATTAGTACAGAGCTTATGTAAAATGTGTGGGATTTCTTTGATAAAGCCATGAATAGAGTTTGCAAAATTTAAACTTTCAACATGAAATAAGGTATAAAAGAATAATATTAGGAGCGAGCGATCGTCTTTCAGTTGCTTGAGTCGTTCAAACCTCCAATCCTTTCCCAACTTCTTTCTGCTCTACATACCCCTCGCCTCACTTCCCCAGCTAACACACCCCTTGCCCTATTTTCCATCTCCTGCCCTCACATCCCCACCCCCAATTCACTCTCATTTCTAATTATCTTCTTCACTTTCCCTCACTTCTCTTCCATCATTTCTCCTCATTCACTTCCATACCTAATTTTCACTAATTGCCTTTCCCCCAAATTCACCCACACCCCCTCCTCTTATTTTCCCTTGTACTGCGGAATTCCTCTTCTTTCCCTTCCATATTTCCCTCACTTCCCTCCCATAATTTCTCCTCCTTCACTTCCATACCTAATTTTCCATAATTTCCTTTCCCCCAATTCACCAACAACCCCTCCTATTATTTTCCTTTGCTTCCCTTCCTTCTTTTCGCGTCATTTCTCATTACTTCCTCTTCCCTCATTTCCCTTCGTTTCCCCTTATTGAGTTTCCCTCACTTCCCCTTCTTTATTATGCTCACTTCCCCTACCTTCCCAAACCTAATTTTCTCTCTCTTCACCTACTTTCACTTTCTCATATCTGCTCTTTTCTCCGAATTTCCCTCCCCTAATTTTCTATTACTTTACTTACTTCCCCCCTAATTTTGCCTAATTCCCCATACTCCCTCTCCATTTTCCCACATTTCTGTTGCTTTTCCCTAATTCCTCGGAATTCCCTCCCCCCATTTTCCATTGTTTTCCCTACTACCCCTTCTTTTACTTCACCTGATTTCCCTTTCCCTATTCCCTCTCACTTTCCCTACATCCTCACCCCTCATTTCCCCTCACTTTTCTTTCTCAAAAAAGTACCTCAAAAACAATAATTTTTTAGAACAAGAATTTTTTAGCTCTTCGCAGTTTTTAGTGAAAAAATTTCATGAATATCAATTATAATCACCACTTCAAAATATAATCTCAGGTAAATTCCTTACAAAGATGTCTCGAAAAAAATATTGGCACACCCTCAAGAGGCGCAAATCACCCCCAAATGTAAGAAAACTATGGTTCCTCATATTATACGTAAAAATATATTTCGTTCAGCCTGAAAGTTCTTTGGAAAGGTAATTGAAATTAAAAATTTTATAAAAGTTGAAAGAAAAACATAAAGGTGGTTCAAATAATTGGTTTTTTCAAAGTTAAATAAGTACAAAGTGTTACTTTTCTTGTAAAAATAACTCTTGATTTTCGGAAGAATTAAAAAAATATATATTTGTGGGTCTCGCAAGTAGGTTTTTGTAAATAAAAGGCTTATTTTAGTTAAATAATCGCTGCTCACGGATTTTTCCAACTTACAGAGGTACAATGTTTTTTAAAATTTTCCAGAACTCTGAGTAATGCATATTTCTCAAAAGTGTGTACTGTACGGATGCCAAAGTAAAAATACACAAACAGCAGTTACCTAAATAAAATGAACATATTTTTTTTCAAAAAACCGATATGAATTAAATTTTTACACTGAAAACTATAAGGAGCTCAAAAGTGATTAATTTTTCCTAAAAACTGTTGTTTTTAGGGTTTTATACCCTTAAGCAGAAACCCTCATAGTTTCGGTCAGATTTTCGTCTGTCCATCCATGGTACTTTTTTCTAAGGAGCGAGAGTGAGGGGAAGCGAGAGTTAGGGGAGTCGTGGAAATACGGATGGAGAGGTATTGGGAGTGAGGGGAACTGAGAGGGGTAGTAGTGGAATTGAGGGGAAATGAGGAGAGGAGGAGTAGGCGAAATAAGTAGAGGGTGAGTAGATGAAGTAGGAGATGTGAGGGGCGGAAAATTTGGTGGGTGAGGTGAAGTAGGTGAAGTGATGGTAAATGATGGAAGTGGAATTCGGGGAAGTGAGTGGAAGGAAATTGAGGTAAGTGAATAAAAATGAGGGGAAATTATGGAAGGAGGAGGAGGAGGAGAAGGAGAAGTGAGGGGAATGATAGTCGGGTGAATGGGGAGAAGTGAGAAAAAAATGAGGTGAGGCAAAGCAGTGAACATGGGGTGACATGAGGGTGGAGAAGTAGGGAAAATGGGAAGGATTGAGTTGAAGTAGAAAAAATGATAAGAAATTAATGTAAGTAGGTAAGAGGGAGTGGGGACTGGGACAGTATGGGAGGGGGAAGTTTGAACGACTTAATTAACGTGGAGGTAGGCTAAGAAACCATTTTTTGTTGGCGCGCGATGCAAGCTTTGACTAATTTTTCACTTTTAAGAGTGTTTTTTAAACTTAAGTTTTGAATACTCAAAGCTCATTATTACTATTTTTTAAAAATAAAAATTCTAGAATTATTCGAAACGAGAGTTTGGGGGGTGGTGAAGATAAAAATGGGGAGGTATTGGAAGTAAGGGGAACTGAGAGGGGGAGTGGACGAAAGTAGGGGAAATGAGGAGAGGAGGAGGCAGAATGAGTAGAGGGTGAGTAGATGAAGTAGGAGAAGTGAGGGGAGGAATATTTGGAGGGTGAGGTGAAGTAGGTGAAGTGATGGTAAATGATGGGAGTGAAATTCGTGGAAGTGAGTGGAACGAAAGTGAGGTGAGTGAGTAAAAATGAGGGCAAATTATGGGAGAAGGAGGAGGAGGAAAAGTGAGGGGAACGACAGTCGGATGAATGGGGAGAAGTGAGGAAAAAAATGAGGTGAAGCGAAGTAGTGGACGTGAGGTAACATGAGGGAAGGAAAAGTAGGAAAAATGGGCAGGATTTAGTTGAAGTAGGAAAAATGATAAGAAATTAATGTGAGCAGGTAAGAGGGAGTGGGGGCTGGGACAGTGTGATGGGGGAAGTCTAAACCAGAGTTTGGGAAGTGGTGAAAATAAGGATGGAGAGGTATTGAAAGTGAGGGGAACTGTGACGGGGAGTAGTGGAATTGAGGGAAAAAGTGGAGAGGCGAAGAAGGCGAAATAACGAGATCGTAAGTAGATTAAGTAGGACAAATGAGGGGAGGAAAAGTTGGTGCGTGAGGTGAAGTAGGTGAAGTGATGGTAAATGATTGGAGTGGAATTCGGGGAAGTGAGTGGAAGGAAAGTGAGGTAAGTGAGTAATAATGAGGGAAAATTATGGGGGGTCGAGGAGGAGGAGGGGAAGTGAGGGAAAGAATAGTCAGGTGAATGAAGAGAAGTGAGGAAAAAATGATGTGAGGCGATGTAGTGGACGTAAGGAAACTAGGGGAAATGGGGAGAATTGAGTTAAAGCATAAGAAATGATTAGAAATGAGTGTAAGTAGGTGAGAGAGAGTGGGGACTGGGGCAGTATGGGAGGGGGAAGTTTGAACGACGTAATTAAAGTCTAGATAGGCTACGAAACCATTTTTTGTTGGCACTTGATGCCAACTTAGACTAATTTTTCATTTTGAAGGGTGGTTTTTCAACTGAATTTTTGAATACTCAAAGCTTATGACTATTTTTTTTATTTTGAATAAAAATCCTATATTTATTCGATTTTGTACCCCACAAGGAATTTTCAAATATTTTATGTTGTAATATTTTATTTTAATATTTATCAATATTTTATATTATTATTTTATTGTTCTTTCTTCAAAAATAGAAACAAAAATTAAATTTTTTTGTCATTTCAGATCACCCAATACTGCAAATTTTGGAATTGCGAACAGGTGACAAACTGGCGCTCGATTTCGTGAAAAAGCAAAAACTGCGTTTTGCCACCTAAAGAGAAAAAATTTCCAAAAACCGTTATGAGACGAACGATAAAAGACAAAGAAAAAAAGTGGCACCAGGAACCAATCAAAGTCCATCCCTACGAGAAAAAGTTCGCTCGCGTTGATCCCTATTAATCGAAAGCGTAAAACTTGTTCATTTCCGTGTAAATCGTGTCGAATGTAATTGGTGTCGATATAGGAGATATAAATTAAAAAGAAAATATGTGAAAAACTATTTTTGTGTCAATGTCGAAGTCAGAGAAGAGCAATCTCTATGGAAGGAAAAAATATTGTGAAAAAAAATGAAAAAAAGAAAATCAATAAGAAATTGATGTGATGTATCTGTAATGATAATATGGATGTTTACAAACTATTACACTCACGCACCTGGAAGTGACGCGACCTCGAAATTGATTCAAGAAAAAAATGAAAAATTAATATCCCAAGAGATAAAATTGAGTACTATTTATAAGGAACAAAAATTAAAAAAAAAAGGCATTTTAACGATTTGTCAAATCGAGAAAGAAATGATTTCAAGGTGGTTCTATCGGAAATAATAAGGACAAACATTAGACCTTAATTGTAGAATTTTTTATTACATTCAATATTCAATTACTTTTTTATATTAAGATTATCTTGCATTTGCTAATGAGGTCTTTCAAAATCAAATTAAAAAAATGATTCGATACCTCTATGTTAAAAGAACAAATAAGTAGCAAAAAACAGAGAGGTTTATTAATTAATACCCTCTGGTTTAGCAAATTATTTAAAATTATTTTGAATACACTCTGATTCCTCTAAATTTACTTAAATTACATTGGTTTAACATTGAATTTATTTAGATCCTTATGAATTCTGTAAACTTCATTGAAATTTTCTGAATTCCTCTGAATTCCATGATATATAGGAATTCCTATGAATTGTCTCAATTCTTTGAATTAATTTCAATTTTCTAAAAGCCTTGCATTATTTTTAGCATCTTGGAATTCCCAGAATTCTTAGAATTACCTAAATTACTTTAAATCAAGGAATTCTCTGAATTTGCGAAAATTTCTGAATTTTTAGAATTTCCTGTATTCCAAAGACTTCCAAGTTATGCAAAGAATTCATGGGGCTTCAGAAGAATTGAGCGGATTTAGGAATTTTAGAAAATTCTTTAAATTCACAGAATTTAGAAGATTAGAGGAATTTATGGAATTCAGGAAATCCAGAAAATTCAAGGAATTCCAGAAATTCAGAATATTCCAGAGTTCAGAGATTTCAGGAAATTCAAAAAATTCTGGAAATTCAAGAAAATCAGGGTTTCAGAGAATTAAGAGGATTTAGAGAATTCAGCTGATGCAGAAAATTTAACGAATTGCTGAATATTCTGAATACTGAATATTCAAAGAATTTATCATATTAAATGACTTCAGGGAATTTGAGAATTTCAGAGATGCCAGGAAATTCAATAATTTCAGAGATTTTACTGAATTTCATGAATTTCAGAGCATTTTGGAAATTCAAAGTAGTTAAATATTTTAAGTAATTCAGGGCATTAGGCATTTTCAGGGAATATGAGAAATTCAAGAATTAGAAGGATTTTAGAGAATTTATAAAATGTTTGCGCTTTCAACGCATTTCGGGAATTCAGGGAATTTAAGGATTTCGTGAAATTTAAACAATTTTATGAACTCCAAGGATTTTAGGTATTCAAGGAATATCAGGATTTCATAGAATTTTAGGATTTCATAGAATTTCAGGAATTCAAATAATATTTAAGAATTCAAAGAATTTTAGGAATTCAGAATAATCGAAAAATTCTTGAAATTCAGAATATTCCAGGATTTCAAGGAATTTAGAGGACTGCAGGATTTCAGAACATCCAGTGAATTCAAAGTTTCCAGGAATCGGAAGGATTTTAGAAATTCAAGGAATATCGGGATATAATACAATTTTAGGATTTCATGAAATTTCAGGAATTTAAATAATATTTAAGAATTCAAAGGATTTCAGGAATTCATAATATTCGAAAAATTCTTGAAAATTCAGAATATTCCAGGATTTCAAGGAATTTAGAGAACTGTAGGATTTCAGAACATCTAGTGAATTCAAGGTTTTCAGGAATTCAAAGGATTTTAGGAATTCAAGGAATTTCAAGATTTCATGAAATTTCAGGAATTTAAATAATATTTGAGAATCCAAAGGATTTCAGGAATTCATAATATTCGAGAAATTTTTGAAATTCAGAATATTCCAGGATTTCAAGGAATTTAGAGAACTGCAGGATTTCAGAACATCTACTGAATTCAAGGTTTTCAGGAATTCAAAGGATTTTAGGAATTCAAGGAATTTCAGGATTTCATGAAATTTCAGGAATTTAAATAATATTTGAGAAATTCTCGAAATTCAGAATATTCCAGGATTTCAAGGAATTTAG
>CAKNYM010052983.1:380661-429134 GCA_932195095.1 Andricus curvator
TGAAATTCAGAATATTCCAGGATTTCAAGGAATTTAGAGAACTGCAGAATTTCAGAACATCTGGTGAATTCAAGGTTTTCAGGAATTGGAAGGATTTTAGGAATTCAAGGAATTTCTGTATTTCATAGAATTTTAAGATTTCGTGAAATTTCAGGAATTCAAATGATATTTAAGAATTCAAAGAATTTCAGGAATTTAGAATATTCGAAAAATTCTTTAAATTCAGAATATTCCAGGATTTCAAGGAATTTAGAGAACTGCAGCATTTCAGAACATCTAGTGAATTCAAGGTTTTCAGGAATTGAAAGGATTTGAGGAATTTAAGGAATTTCAGGATTTTATAGAATTTTGGGATTTCATGAAATTTCAGGAATTTAAAAAATATTTAAGAATTCAACAAATTTCAGGAATTCAGCTCGGAATTCAGAGTATTCGAAAAATTCTTGAAATTCAGAATATTCCAGGATTTCAAGGAATTTAAAGAACTACAGGATTTCAGAACATCTAGTGAATTCAAGGTTTTCAGGAACTCAAAGGATTTTAGGAATTCAAAGAATTTCAGGATTTCATAGAATTTTAGGATTTCATGAAATTTCAGAAAATTAAATATTATTTAAGAATTTAAAGAATTTCAGGAATTCAGAATATTCCGAAAATTCTTCAAATTCAGAACATTCCAGGATTTCAAGAAATTTAGAGAACTGCAGGAGTTCAGAACATCTAGTGAATTTAAGGTTTTCAGGAAATCAAAAATTTCAAAAAATTCCGGGAAATGTTAGATTTTTAGGAATTGAGTATATTAAACAAATTCAAGGATATTAGGGAATGTAGAGATTTTCAGGGATTTGAAGAATCATGAGAATTCCAGTAACTCAAATAATTAAAGGACTTCAGAATATTCAGGGAATTGAATGAGTTCTGAATTTTTCACGATTTCGTAGAATTCAGAGAAATCAATTTTTTTACAGAATCCAAAGAATTCTGAAATTTCCAAGAATACATAGAAGTCGAAGAATTTAAGAAACTCAGAACATTCAAGGAATTTAGGGAATTCTTATCAAGGATTTCATATATTTCAAGGAATTTTTAAATTTTCCGAAATGCGGGGAATTCCGAATATTCAAGGAATTCTAGAATTTCACGAAATGCAAGGAATTTCAGTGACTTTAAAGCATTTAGTGAATTCAATAAATTAAAAAAATTCCAAGAAATTAAGGATTTTAGAGAATTCAAGGAATTGAGAAATTCGGAATATTATAAGATTTCAGGGAATTGATAAAAATTCAAAATTTCAGAAAATTCAGAAACTCAAATTTCTTAGTTTGACAAATAAGTCTGAACCATTGGACCGAATAAATTTCTTTTCTCCGTTGAAGAATTTTTTTACAAAATTTTTAGGAATTTAGGAAATTGACAGAATTTAAGGAGCCGAGAGAATTTAGGAAATTAAAGCATTCCAAAAAATTTGAAGGAATCCCATGTAAATTCAAAATAATTGGTAAAAATATTTTAAACCAAAAAGTATCAATTAATAAACCAGTCTGATATTTTCCGCTGATAATAATGTGTAATAAGAACGAGGGGCCAACTCAAAAATCAGAGTGGTTCTTTTAGACGACTAACGCCAGAGTGTATCGAATTAATAAGCAATAAATTAAAATTTCAATTATTCACAAATTTTTAGAAAAAGAAAGAATTTTGATTTCAAAAAATCCTGATGAATGTCGTTTGAAAATAAAATATGCGTCTCGTTCTCCTTGAATTTCCGTGTGAAAATGTTAATCAAAATTGAAAAATAAGCTGCTTCGAAGGTGCAAACTAATTTCAGAAGAACTGTATTTTTCTTAATCATTGGCAATTTTTTCCCGACTTTTTCCACTATCTTCCTCTTAAGCACTTGCCTTCGATAAGATCTCGTTGATCTATCTCCTCGAAGAATCAAAACAATCAATTATTCAAAGAATCTTTCATCAAAAATGTCATCAAAATATTCCCGATATAATCAACGAATTATACAAAACGAAAAAACAAATTTATTATTATAAATTAATTATAATTGTAAATTAATTATGAACCGAAGCTGTAAGTCTCAACCTGGTAGGCCAAAATCATCAGTTCAGTCCTTTTGCGCTACAAATAAATTTTGGTCTGATTAAAGACCATTCAGACTGATTAATCGGAAGTGTAAAATAGAATCAAAAGTGGAATTAGAAAAAAATCAAATCACACATTGTTAACGCATTATTGCATATGAATTTTATCAACTTTTCATTACATTTGTTATTTTTTTCTATTTAGTAGATTTCCTACCTAATTCACTTATTATTTATTGATCAATGTTTATACTTTTTACTAAAAATCTGCTTCTATCGAACTCATGTTTCTTCGCAATCTTCATTTTATTAAGACCCGAAGTCTCCAAAAAAAGATCTGCAATAAATTTTAAACAATCAGACAATCAGACTAAAATTGTGAATGAAACTAATTTTGATTGTACATTATTTTTTCTCAAATTAAATATAATTGTGGGTCCAAAAAAATAAAGTATATTAAAATTTTTTTTTCTTTCGATGTTTTTTATTACATGTTTGTTTTTATATATTTCGGATCTCTTAGTTTGGTGACTTCAATTTAAATGAAGAAAACGTGTTATATAAAAAAAAGCGCCTGTCAATTTTTCGAGTGCACGAGAATCTGTCATTTCTGCACTTCTTTTGTGCGAAGTATGCTTTTCACATATGATATTATGATCTCTCTGCAACTCACTTGCCTTAAAAATGAATTCTTACATTTAAAAAGTAACTTTCCGAAATCGGGAAATGTTGCTTAATATTGTCTCGTGCATCGATTTACTCTAATGTTGTGTTTGCTATCCGCTCTGTGCCGGTACGATAATCAAACGAACCTTTTTCAACCATCAAAAATATGTAAAATATTCTATCTTGTACCATGGAACGAATAAATTATTATAAATGTATTAAGTTTACCCTTCTCTTTCCTTCAAGGTGGCAGAAAAACTTTATTTTCAAATATTTATCATTTATCGTGATTTTATCCTGAGGGAGCCAGTGGTTTAATTATTATTAAACTTCGATTCATATTTCAGTAAATTTATTTATGGTTATTAAATTTTGCAATTTTAAGACAATTCGTTGACTTCACCAATATTTTTTATAAAGAAAAATAGTTTTTTTTTTTAATTTCAAATAAATTTTGGCTAATAATAAAAATATTAATTTAAAAAAAATCCGAGAGTCTACATAGAAATATTATTATATAAATTGTTATACGCGGCTCGCATAGAGCGAGACTCTTTTATTGGTAGATTCAAAACACTCTCGCAGACGACGTTTATTCATTTAGTAGGCAACCATCTTAAAATTATAATAACTAGTGATCAGACCTCCAAGTGAGAGAGAGAGAAGGAGGTCTCACCGCGGCAAAAGGAGGTACTGTGTGAAGTGACGTAAGCAGTGACGTCAGCAAGGCGACAGGGCGAGTAGAGGCGAGAGTCGCGAGTACAGCGCCGCGAAGCTCGACGCGCGCATCTCCCTCCAACGATTTTCTACCCTCTCCGCTCGACTCCCACGCAACGCCCACGCAGCCTCCCCGTTAAAAGGGCGCGCACGGGCCCAGAACGTCACATGTCAGAAGTATTTGGGAGCTGCTAGCCAGACCCGTCACACTAAATCCTACAGCTGGAAGCCAGCCATAGGTTTTCACGAGCAATCCATTGCTGTGAACAACCACTCGTACACACAATATTCAGGTCTCTCTCTCGATCTTCAGGAGCCTCCAGCTGGAAACCAGCCAGAGGTCGCCTCGACACCGCACCTCCGTCACCCTCTTCTGGGGATGCACCTAGAATACTTCGAAAAAACAAACTCCGACTCTCTCCGACTTTGTACAATCATGGTAGTAAATAGATCACAAATAAAAACTTAACCTAAATAAAATTCTTTCTCTCATTATTCAACTTCTCTCCCCTCTTTCCTCCGCTAACGGGTTAGCTGGCATACCAACCTGCCCGTTTCCACTGAGACAGCTGGCATACCAGCCATTTCAGCCGACACACTGACTAACTTCATCCCTCTCCCACCCACTAACGAATTGAATCTCCGCCAATCAAATTCTTCTTAGGAGAAAAAGAAATCACAAAAGCTAAAACGCCCGCTCAACTCGCTATCACTTTTTATCCTATGAGATAGCCACATCACACACTCCTTTCACCTCTCTCTGAATCTCTCTACCATACAATTTAAACCAAGTAGTTGATTTTCCAACAAAAGAATTATTTCTGAACGCAACATGTCATAGCTAATATTTCAACAAAAAAAGATTATAATTTCAAATAAAGAACAGTTGAATTCAACAAAAAGAGATCGATTTTCGGCAAAATACAAAATTTTTTTAGTCAGAAGAAGATTGAAAAAAAAGTCTTGCGTTTCATCACGAGAAAAATATTTAAAATAAAGAATGAGAATAAAAAATTAAAATCTTATTAAAAAGGCCTGAAATAAAAATATTTCAGCTTTTAATCCAGAAAAAAAACCAAATGTTCCTTTCTTCTAACTCAGTAATAATGTTGAAAGTACAAAATGTCCCTATTTTGATTCAGAAATAAATTGAAAAAAAAAAATTTCCCTTTTCTAGTTCAAAAAAAAAATAAAAAATTCTCTACTTTTTTTTTTATGCAAAATGTAAAAATTGACAAATTCTCCCCCCTACAAATAAATTAAAACATTAGGCAAAATGTAAAGAAAAACGAATTCAGAAATGAATTATAAAACAAAAGTTCCTCTCTTCCAACACAATAAAAATATTAAAAATACAATACGTATTCTAATAGAACGAAATTGTTAAGAATAAGAAGTTTTTTCCCCGATTCAGAATAAAATTGAAAATAAAAAAGTCTTCCCTTCTATCATCAGAAAAAATGCATCAAATAAAACAATTCCATCTTCCAATTCAGAAAAAAAAATTATGAACCTAAAGTTCTTTTCTTAACACTCAATAAAAATGTTGAAAGTAGAGAATATCTCTTTCTAATTCAGAAATAAATTGAAAATAAAAATTTCTTCTTCCAATTCATTGCAAAATTAAATACCAAAAGTTCCTACCTTGCAATGGAATAAAAAGGTTAAAAATAAAAAATATCTGACTTGCAATTCAGAAAAAAATTAAAAGTAAAAAAGTCCTTCATTCTATATTGAGAATAATGTCAAAAGTAAAGAATCTGGCTATCTTGAACTCAAGTAAAATATTAATTGAAATGTTAAAAATTCAAAAAGTTTTTCTTCCAATTCAGAAACAAATATCAAAATTTCCTTTCTTCTAAGTGAATGAAAATATTCAAAAGCAAAGAGTTTCTCAGCCTCATAAAAAAAAAGTTCTTTTCTTTTCATCACGAGCAAAATGTTCGAAATAAACTTCTAACCCGCTGCAAATCGACTAAAATATTAATTGAAATTTTTTAAATAAAAAATATTCTGTGATTTAGAGAAAAAAAAATAACACCCAAGAGTTTCTTCCTTCCAACTCAAAAGCAATGTTAAAAATATAAAAAAACTCTTTCAACAACAAAAATTAAAACGAATTAAATTTAACTTATTAAAAATTGAATGATATTACTATAACAATTATTGAATTAACAGAGTTACAAATCACTCAAATAAATGGTAGTTGAAAAAAAATGCCACGTACATTAAATGGCTTCTAATTTTTAATTTTATATTATAAGAGTTTGATAAATTTATGAAATTCAAGATTTTTAATTGTTAATATTGATTATAAAGTGTGATTATAAAACTGCGTTTTGCGCAGTACGCGCCACGCAAAAGTGCGTGCTTCCGACTTAAACTGTTTAGCGAAGTGTTTTGGTGAAGAAAGTGATGTGCTTTTGTATGCTGTCACATTCATTTTAACGTGTAGCAGCAAACTTTCTTCCTAATTTCCGTTAAATATTTCATTCACCCTTGTTTCGTTGTTAAAAAAATAATTTTAAAAATATTTTTTACCACGCAGTAAAATCCACGGGAAACGGTTCACACGCCCCTGACTGTTTACGTCCCGAAAATCTGGATTTAATGTCAAGGTCAGCCCCGAAATCGACACTAAATCCAGATTCGACTGTATCTGAAAATTTTTCATCACGGATTTTCAAATTGCTTATTTTTTAATATTAGTAAATAAAAATACAGGGATGAGTTCTTTCTGACAGTAATAAGTGAATATAAGTAAAAAATAAAACTTATAAATTATTATAAATTATGAATTATAAAATAAATAATTATTTCCCTTATTGCGGGAGAGTAGACTCAGATGGTTTTGAATTCTGAGGTGATGATTCAGGCTTATTACCTTGAACTTGTATTCCATCCTCTGACCGAATAATTGGTTCTCCATCCAATTTTTCTAAATTTGGTAATCGTCTTGCTACTTCCATTCGCCAGCCTTCAGACTGCAAAATATCAGTTATTTAAACTTAATAATTTTATAAAATGATTCGTTTATTTATAATAAAAATATATTTTTTGACAAAATTTAATATTGAATTACCTGAAATTTTGCAAATCATGCTTACCTCAACTCCATCGCATATTGGATTTCCAACGAAGAGCAATTCTCGAAGACTTGGTAATTCCTGCAGTTTTGAAAATTCGTTCCACTCTCGGACCAAATTATTCGACATGTACAATACTCTCAAATTTTTCATCGCATTAATACCTTTCATTTTTTCTATTAAATTATACGATATCCAGAGCTCTTCGAGTGTATCGCCCAAGGCTTCAATTCCAGTAAATCCTTTAATTAAATTACGACCCAAAGAAAGGATTCGCAAATTTTTCAACGAACTGATCCCTGCATTAAATTAAAAAAATAAGGCCATGAATCATGTTCACTTTTTATAAAATATTTTTTGTGGACGGAATCCATTTCAATCAAATATTTTTTAGAGTAAATTAGGCCATACGAGTTTTTCCGATTTGAGAAAAACAAATTTTCTGCAAACATAGGAGTATTTGAATTATGAAGTTCGTTTTGCAGAAAAACACAAATTTATTTTTTAAACCTCTATAACTTTTGAATTAATTGAAATATTAAATTTTTTGGCAATTTAGTTTTTATTTTAAATTTCTCTCAGGAAAATTATTGTCCTAATTAGAAATCTGCATCGACATTTTTTTAAATGTTCAAACAAAGAAATAGCATCGATTTTTTTGAAAATATGAAGAAATTATTTTCACAGAAACACCAGGTTTTTCTTGCTTCTCTTATATTTTTTGAGGAAGTCTCGAATCTTTCGCGAAAAAGATTTCAAATCTGAAAAAAAATTCTTCTGTCCGCAAGAATAATTTGCCCTGCATAAAACTTCCAGCTTCTCTTCTTTATTTAACCAAAAATTAGGAAAAAATTCGATAAAATAAAAAAAGTTATTTTTTTTCATAGAATTCAATGGAAAGCCCGAATTTTTTTATTTTATCCAATCTTTTGCTAAATTCATCTTTATATAAAGAAGACATTATGTGAGTTTTATCCAGCCCAATCATTTTTGTAGCCACGAGAAAATTATCATTTAAACTGAATTTTCTCAATTTTTTTCACAGAAAAGAACACATGCAACAAAATGCCTAGAATGATTTTCGTATTTTAACAATTTCTACAAAAAATAACTCGTCGCCACAAAAATGGTTTTGGCATTAAAATGTGAAGTATTATAATATTGTTATTATTATAATGTTCAATATTTAAATTGATTAGGTCTGAGGTATTATTTTTTATTTTATTTTTCATTTAATTACTAAGGCGGCGTGAAAAGGCTAAAATCAATAGAATTGTTTCGGCCCAGTGAAATGTTTGGTGAATAATAATAAAAAATTATTTTTAATATTTAAAAAAAATTTTGAAATTGAATTTATTCAGAAAAAAAGATCTTCTTCTTTCACTCCGCTGGGATTCGAACACCAGATCAAATGATTTCCGGTCAGGTGCTCTAACCATTGAGCTACTAGAAAGATCAGAAGGAGAATCCTTTTTCCTGAAATAGGCTTTATTATGCAAGATAGGAATCCGTATTATCATCGGAGATGGTAACGATCGATCCGAAGCGAAATCCTTTCACACACACTGGGAAAATGGAAATCTAAAATATCGATCAAAGTTATATCATCTAATACAGAAAATATTTGACGTCCTCAGACTAGATGGAGTTATAAATTAAAAATTTTTGAAAATAAATGTATTCAGAAAAAAAGATCCCCTTTCACTCCGCTGGGATTCAAACACCAGATCAGAGTGAAAGAAGAAGATCTTTTTCTCTGAATAAATTTAATTTCAAAAAATTTTAATTTATAACTCCATCTAGTCTGAGGAGGTTAAATATTTTCTGTATTAGAGGATATAACTTTGATCGATATTGTAAATTTCCATTTTCACAGTGTGTGTGAAAGGACTTCTCTTTGGATCGATCGTTACCATCTCCGATGGTAATACAGATTCCTAGCAAAACTTTTATAAATTTGCTCAATTTACAATTTTTAGGAAATGTGCATGAAGCATTTCTATTTTGATTGAGTTATAGTCCCATTTTGGAAAAAGTTGAATATGTCTAACATGAAATTCCGCTAGCTATAATTAAAAAAACATTTTATCTTTTTTTTTTGTCGGAAAACAAATTTTTTGTGATTTACCAATTTTTAGATTTTTTTTTTAGATTTTGAAAAGTTTTAATTAAAAAATTTTTTGTTTTCATGACAGAAAAATAATAACAAGTTTCTTTGCTTAGACATGTTCAACTTTTTTCAAAAAAGTCTGCAGTTAACTCAATCAGAAAAAAAACATTGTTTGGACATTTAAAACAAATTCTAAATTAAACACACAGTTTTTTCTAATTATAATTTTTTATTACTGTTCAGTAGCAAAATCGAAATATTCCACTGCTTAACTCTTTAATAGATTTCTTTTTTTTTTTAATTTTTCAATCAAAAATCGAACTGAAGATATTAATCCAGTTCAAATGTTTTAAAAATTTTTTTTCGGATGTTAAACGAAAAATTTATTTCACTTGGCCAAGTCGATTTGATTAATTTAATTTTTTTTACTCCGCCCTATTAATTATTATTCAATTCGAAGGTGTAATTGGTTATCGCTCCACTCATGCAAGTGGCGTTCTGGGTTCAAATCCCAGATGAGGCAGATTTTTTCTTCTTTAAAAATTACCTGTTCGAATTCATCGTTTTAACATCGAAATTAGTATTGATTGAAGTTAAAAAAAATCCAACGTAATCATATTTAAATGTTTATAACATCTTTCAAATATTAATTTGATTAAAACCCACGTTGATAAAAAATGGTAAACTTGTCGTAGTGGAAAAATATGTATTGTATTCTCCTGCGAAAAGGTAGCTATGAAGAACAAGAAATGGTCTACTGAGACCTCGGTGGCGTAATTTGTCAACGATCCATTCATGGAAGTGGAGTTCCCGGTTCAAATCCCGGCTCCGGGAGATTTTTTCTAATACTTGAAAACTTATTTTTGTGAATTGTTTTTAACATCGAAGTTTGTAATAATTAAAATACTGCCTCTAGCTACTGTCTAAAGTAATAATATTCATAACATTAAAGTTTCCCAGCATTAAAATTTAGTTTGTAATAAAATAAATCATTCGTAGAATTTTCATCTGGCATTCTTGTAGATAAGTTAGATTTGTTTTTCGATTTCAATCAGAACACTTAGATTTCATTCATTCACCAGACTGCGATACATTTATAAATCGAAGGCTGTCTAATGGAAACAGTTTCCTCATTAGTTTTGAAACAGTCGACTAACTTGATTTCCCTTCCTTTATTAAAATGCCGGTTTTCGTCTCCAGCTTTATAAACTTTTTTCCAAAGTTCCACAAAAGACAAATCAGAGCTTTTTATTTGATGCTTCGATTATGAAAGTTAAATGAGAAAAATTTCAATTACTTACGAATTAGATTTCGAAAAGTTTTTTTGTATTTTAATTATTCATTTATAATTAAAACTTTCAAATTGGTGTTTAATTAGAGTTTTAAATTAGAGTATTCCAAATAAAATTCAAAAATTGAAAGCTACATTTTACCAAAAAAGTAATTTTATTTAATGATAACATTTATTTGTAAATGTTTGTAAATATTCGTGATGAAATAAAAGATTTTATTTGTAAATAATTCTTTAAAATTGATATAATATAATAATTATTTTAATAATTAATAAAGTTTTGTGACTACACTATAATTTATAATAAAAAAATTCCTGTATCAACAACAGTAAGAGTTTAAGACAGTTTATTTTAATTTTGCAGGATTTTAAGCAAATTTGAGGAAAACTGACATATTTCAAAAAATATTTAGAAGTTTTCATAGTTTTGCAAAGAATAAAAAAAAATGTTAAATTTGAGAAGATTTTAAGAAATTTGAAGGAAAATATATATTTTTTAAGTTTTTGGAAAGCGGGGATTTTTAAACATTTTAAAAGGTTCAAACAGCATACAGCAATTTTCTTAAGATTATTGTGAAAATATCAAATGATTTTTATTTAAATAATAAATTTTTAAAGAATATTTATAAATA
Organism: Andricus curvator; assembly: GCA_932195095.1. Taxonomy (NCBI): domain Eukaryota; kingdom Metazoa; phylum Arthropoda; class Insecta; order Hymenoptera; family Cynipidae; genus Andricus; species Andricus curvator. The sequence continues at coordinate 391,257 of CAKNYM010052983.1, forward strand.
TAAGAAGATATTTCCAAAGTTTTCAAAAAGGAATTTGGAAAATCTAATGAGAATTCGAACAATTTCAAATTATTTCTCAAAACTCATTGATTTTGAAAAATGAATTTGAATAAAAAAATGAATACCTAAAATTTTCAAAAAAGTATTCAGAACATTTTAAAGAAATATTTTTCAATTTTTCAAGGTTACAACATTTTAGAAAAAATGCGAGTAAGTTTAGAAAATATTTAGAAGTTTGAAAAATCATACAAAATAATTTGAAACTTGAAAAGATTGAAAAAATTTGAAATAAAATGTACATTTTAGAAGATTTTGAACAAAAAATTGGAAAGATTTTTGAGAATTTCGAAATGTTTCAAGAAAGTAAAAAATTTCACCAAAACTGCCAGGAAAATTTCTAATGATTTTTTATTGAAAAAAAAATTAATTTAAAAATAATATTGAAGAAGATTTCAGAATATTTTGTGTGTTTTATTTTAAATTTCGAAAAAGAATAAAAAAGATTTTTATGCAAAACATTTTCAATTTAGCAAGAGTACAAAATTTTAGAAGAGTTTCGAATCCAAAATAAATTAAATCTTGAAAAGATTTAAAAAAATGTAAAGAAAAATGTAGATTTTTTTAAATTTAGAAATACAATTTTTAATAGAATTTTGAATGGTTTCGAGATAATAAAGAACTTTTTTCAAGATTACTGGAAAATTTGTAAATGATTGTTTATTTTGACACCAAAGTTGTCAAAAAAGAATCTGGAAGATTTAAAGATAATTTTTTTAATTGTCCAGATTTTAAAAAAATTTTGAAGAAAAATTAGAATACCTTTTGGATATTTTGAACGTTCGAAGATTTCGAAAAAATTGAAGGATAAGTTAAATTTTGAAAATATTAAAAAAAAATTTTTTTTAAATGTGGACTTTTCAATATTAGGAAATAATTTCTGAAGATTCTTGGACAAATTTCCAATGAATTTTTATTCAAAAAAATTAATTGTAAGTGAATATTCAAACCCGCTTCAGTAAGCAGTAAGAGTTTAAGACAATTTATTTTAATTTTGCAGGATTTTAAGCAAATTTTAGGAAAACTGACATATTTCAAAAAATATTTAGAAGTTTTCATAGTTTTGCAAAGAATACAAAAAAAAGTTAAATTTGAGAAGATTTTAAGAAATTTAAAAGAAAATGTATATTTTGTAAGTTTTTGGAAAGCGGGGATTTTTTAACATTTTAAAAGGTCCAAACAGCATACAACAATTTTCTTAAGATTATTCGGAAAATATCAAATGATTTTTATTTAAAAAAATAGATTTCAAAAGAATATTTATAAATATAAAAAAAGATTTCCAAAGTTTCCAAAAAGGAATTTGGAAAATCTTATGAGAATTGAAACAATTTCAAATTATGGGTGCACAACATTTTAAAGAAATATTTTTCAATTATGCAAGGTTACAACATTCAAAAACAATGCGAGTAAGTTTAGAAAATATTTAGAAGTAAAGAAAGTAAAAAATTTCATTAAGACTACCAGGAAAATTTCTAATGATATTTATTGAAAAAAAAATTAATTAAAAAATAATATTAAAAAAGATTTAAGGTTATTTTGTGTGTTTTCGTGAAATTTTGGAAAAGAATAAAAAGGATTTTCAAGCAAAACATTTTCAATTTTGCAATAGTAAAAAATTTTAGAAAAATTTCGAATCCAAAATGAACTAAATCTTGAAAAGATTTAAAAAGATGTAAAACAAAATGTAAATTTTTGAAAATTTCGGAATAACATTTTTAAGGATTTTGAATGGTTTTGAGAAAATAACAAACTTGTTCCGAGATTACTGGAAATTTTTTAAATGATTGTTTATTTTGACACCAAAATTGTCAAAAAAGAACCTTGAAGATTTAAAGATGATTTTTTTTAATTTTCCGGATGTTTCAAAAAATTTGAAGAAAAATTAGAATAAATTTTGGATATCTCGAATGTTTAAAGATTTCGAAAAGATTGAAAAATAAGTTAAAATTTGAGATTATTTTTAAAAATTTTGAAGAAAATGTAGACTTTTCAATATTGGTAAATGATTTCTGAAGATTCCTGGACAAATTTTCAATGAATATTCAATTCGAAAAGTTAATTGTAAGTGAATATTTGAACCCGTTTCCAAAATTCTCTCTAATTTTGCACAAATTTTTGAAAATTTGAGGAAAAACTCAAACTATTGAAAAATATGTGGAGAACGTTTAGAGATTTTAAAATGATGAATGAAGTATGGAAAATTTCAAGGCAATCATTTTAATTTTACAGATTAAAACAAAAAATCAAGGAAAAATTAAAATAATTTTTGAAGATATTCAGAATGTTTGAATATCATCAAGATTGAAAAATAAGTTAAAATTTGCTTTCAAACAAAATATAAACCTTCAAAGAGTGCGAAATAAAATGTGGAAGATACATGTTTTAATTTTACAGAATTTTTTGAAAATTCGGCGAAAATGTCGAATTGTTTAAAAAAATATATACCGATAGCTAGTTTAGTGGTTTTTAAAAGATTCCAAAATAATTAAAAATTTGAAAATATTTCCAAAATGTCGAAAAACAATCTGGAAGGTTTTAAGGCAATATTTTCAATTCTTGAAGATTTTTTTTAAACTTTGTGAAAATTTTGAGTCAGCTGATTATTTTATCCCTTAAAAGGAAAAACTATTAATATAGTTTTTTTTATAGCACGTGGCGCGCGGTTGATGATACTAAAGTTAAATTTTACTTTTTTTTTTAATTTTTATAAAAAATGTACCTGCAATTTTTTCTATCATATTCGTTGAGAGAGTAATTTTTTCGCAGTTGGATAAAGTGGCTAAAGAATTATCCATTTTTTCGATTGGAGGCCACTGAAAACTGATAATCACTTCAGTTGCTGTTGAAGCGTCTTGTCCATTTTCTTCTTCCCAACGACGAATGGCATCTTTACAGGTAGTTGGTTTTCCAATTCCAGACATTTTGATGCAAAATTTAAATTCAATACAAATATATTTGATTCTGTAATTAAAGTGAAAAAGTATTGTACTTATTGTTAGAATAATTTAATTCTAAAAATGTAAGTGCTGTAATAATGAAAGTAACATTTTTTATCACCTTTCCTTTAATAGTAAAAAGTCATCTTTGCTTCAAAAAATTAAAAAAAAAAAAGAATATATTTTGTCATGCCACATAAAGCACAAAAAGTTCCATTAAACATCAGGATATAAAACCAAAAGCTGTTAGTTTGATGTTAGCTGAGTCTGTAAAAAAAACAATAACATTTTATAAACCTCACATCACTGGAAAATATGCACCTCTTTCAATTAATCAACAATGGCAGGAATCAAAAATCTGTATAAATTTTACTCAAAAACAAAGTGCTTTTAACAACATGTCGAGCTGAATGTCGTTGCCAGGCATTTGTTTGCGTCAGTAAACGCGGTGGTAACTAATCGTTAGAATCTGGCACAACGACTGATCGATGATAGGCAAAAAACGCAAAGTTTTAAAAAAATTTGAAATTTCCACATTTTTTCAGTATTCGAAAATTTTCGTTTCTTGAATCAAAATTGGTAAAATTCAAAAAATTACTAGCGAAATTTTACAGATTCGATTAGCGAAAACTGATCACTAAAGATTAGTAGCATATTACTAATTCGCGTAGTCGAGATATTTCCTAATTCAATAGTGGAAAACTAATTTCTTGGTAGAAATAAAATAATTTGGAACTGTACATAAATATTTGAAAAATGTTATTAACATAGAAAACATAAAATAAATAAGTTTTATAAAACGATGCGGTGGTCTAATATTTTTAAATCTAATAAAACAATAAGAAGGTTTTTTCAAAAAATTGATGACAGGACCTAGTATTTTTTCATATTCAAAATATTGCCTTCTGATTGTTTAAACAAAGTTAGGAAAAAGCAGGCGCGGATTTACAGGATGCCGAAACCGACAATGCCCCCCCCCCCAGGGATTTTTTGACTTTAACATTTTTCCTTTTCACAGGATAATAGAAAAAAATTATTTTATATATTTCAAAGATTGCAACGTATTATTTATAATAATCTTCAAATTGAATAATTCGCATTGTCTAACTGTCGATATGGCTGTTTACTATACCATATGTCAGTATTGACATCATATTTGATTTTTACTAACATGAAGTTTTGAATGCATAATTCATAATAATTGTATAATTTATATAATGCATATTTTAAAAATGAATAATCTTTATCTATTTAGTTTCACGATCCTAATTTGAGAATACTTCAAGTTTCAACGAAGTTTGTATTTGTTTAATGTTAAGCAGCTCAATGAGGCTGGGATTAATTATTTTTAAGTCTTTTAATTAGAAATCATAATTACTTTCAACAATATTTGAAATTCTTTAATTCTGACCGGTAGAAATGACTGTTAATGTTTTTTTTTGTACATCAAAATCTCATTTTTTACAGTCTTATCAGAGAAGGTATTAGATTTGTGAAAAATTTCTCCCCCCCCCCCCATTTTCATAGTATTTCCACGTTTTAAGACCCCTTGATCCCGAAAAACAGGTTTTCGCAAATTTGTTTCTTTGTGTCTGTTTGTATGTCTGCAGATTCTTAGTCTTTTAGCACGATACATTCAGAAGAATCGACAGATTGAAGGTCAAGTTCGTTAGCCAGTCACTTTGGATGGCAATTCAAACCTTTAAATACCTCTGATAAAAGGAATTTACCACAGTTATAGCACTTACAATATTCAAAAAAAAAAATAAAAACGAAAATGAACATTCTAAGACAAATAACGCACGATACGAAAAATAGTCAGGAGAAGAATAATGTTGCACTTTGAAAGGCCTACAAGATCATCACAACAACCTTTTGAATTTTCTTGAAAAATAAAAAATTTAAATTTTGACTTCACAAAAAATAATGAAAAATCTAACATTCCATTTTGCGGTTAAACCATGCAAAATACGACGAATGATGATCAGAAACAATTGTCCACTCGGAAAAGATCTATAAATGTGTCGTCGATCATTTTTTGATGGAACGCGCCGTTTTCGCTTTTATCATAAAAAATATCATCGAGAATGAAAACGAATGTTTTCTGAAAAATGACATAAGGTACGAAAAAAGTTAATAGACGAATGTTGTTCAAACATTCAAAAAAAAAGATCTAAAAATTTGTTATAAGAATACATTGCAAGCTAAAAAAGGAACTTTTTGGGAAAACGACGAAAGTCACAATAGCTTTTTATTTAACAAAAGTTGTCGCCTAAATTGTATCTACACATTTTCTTCGAACCACTTTACGCTAGGATGCGTATTTTTTGTTTGAATCGTAAAAAATAATATTGTAAATGAACAAATTAAGTTTCTGGAAAAACGACACAAGTTGGAATAAAATGTTTAAGAATACTTTTTTTTATAGAATGCGCATTTCTTTAATTATAAAAAAAAACAATGAAAATATGTCTGTTTTAGGACCAATGCATATTATGAATTGAAGGTCCGGATGCTATAACCACCTTAGCGCTCGAACATGCGCAGAAGTATTGTCCGCCGAGCAAATTTGGAGAATTTTTCCAATTTGAGTTTAGACAGTCCATACTTGTAGAAAATTTTATTGCGCATCTTTTTTGTATGGTCACCAAATTCGAAGGTTGTTTCATTTTTGAGTTATTTAAGGAAAACGGAATTTGTCGCCGAAAAAAAATGCAATACCTTTTTGCGTTCAGCTTGCCAGAACTTTGCCGGCAATTGATATTTTTCATTGAAAATTTTATCTAACAGTCTTCAACATATTCTACGACTGCTAGAGTGTTTATGAAGTTTAGAAACATTTCAGGGCCGTGTAGTGTATTTAAGAAAGTATTTTTTTTTGAAATCTTGAATGCATATATACAAACGAAAAACTTGTAACAAAAAAGCTTCATTTTTGTTTATTCAACTTTTAAACATTCAAATCAAGAAATATTATATTCAAAATTTTGAAAAAAATTTGGAATAATTTGGGTGGACATTGCAAAATGTTTTTCTTTCAGCCAAATCAAATATAAAGAAAACGATTATGAAATCCAATGATTCAATTAAGAGAAAAGTAACCGAAGTAAAGAGACGACGTGTTAGAGAGAGAAATGAGCCCCGACAAGCGAATTTCACGGTCAGCGATATTTGTATTTAAAATAAGTAACTGAATTTTGCAAATAAATTGTGACGCAAACATTTAAAAGCCATATAAGACCTAAAATTTCGAGATCCGATTGAGCGAAATTTATCTAGATATTCAATTCATGAAATTATTCGTTTCGCCCATTGATAAACACAAATGATATTCACAAACATACATAAATTGAACTCAAAAAGCGCCGTTGATAGAAGTAAAGAAATCCGTAAGATATATATTGTGGATGCGAGTGTATTGGATGGATAGATATTAGTAAGACGGAATGAGAGACCTGGATTTAAAATACGGCTGAGTATAAGCAGTCAGATCACTGAAGTCAAGCAGCGTTGGGCGCGGTTAGTACTTGGATGGGTGACCATTCGAGAATGCTGTGTGCTGTTGGTATATTATGGGTGTGGTTAACCCAAACTTGTAGTTATTTATAACTACAAGAAAACTATCTACCTAGAAACACTACTCGAATCGTGTAGTGTCACGCCTACCCTGAAAGGGAAATGGCTTAATGGTATACATAAGCGAGCGTTTCTACTTATCGCTTTTTCGATGAGTCGCATCGATGATGAAGAGATTACGAAGACCATCATAAACGGTCGATTAACAGTTAATAAATTCCCGCAGATCAATTCATATTGAGCTGACATTTCTCCATTGATTCCGTATCTCATGGAAATTGATGATGTTTAGAAAAAAGAGATTCTGGCATCTGAATCTTCCCTCCACTTTTCGTAAAACATCTAGCGTCGTGAACAGTTCACACTTGTTTCCAATTGTTGCATCACAGTAAAAATAAGCAACGCTGAAAACACAGAATATTCGGACCCAGTGGGCAAAAAAATTATGGATGTCCTAGAGACGTCTTCAAAACATCCCTGAAACATCTTTTGAAACATGCCTTTCCGACATCGTAGGGATGCTCTTAAGACCTCTAATGTCAGGAAGAAAGATGTCCCGAGAACGTGCTATGTCTTTAAGACGTCTTCAGAAAATCTTCAGGGCATTGGACGTCTTAGAGACGTTGACTGCACTGACATTGGACGTCCTAGAAATGTCCCAAGGGAGGTTTTGGGATGTTCATGATTTTGTGCCCACTGGGAAGTATTCTAATCGCACATTCAATAAAAAATGACCACAACTGATAAAAACATTTTCCAAAATAATTAATATATACCTCATTTAGATGCAAACATTGCTCCGCTCAAACGTGGTTTACTCAGCATTTATTGATCGCTTAAATATGTTAACAATCAACGGATTTAACTATAATGACCACACTCATTGGTCAATGTATACTTCGAAGGCAGTAGCTCCCCACTCTTCATAAGGACTTTCCGCGACCGACCAAACGTCTGAGTTAAATGAAAACACGTGATAATTCTTTTGCCGCGTTTTCAGAAATTTAACCGCGAATTTCTGCCAGCCAATCTCTCATTCGGAAGAAAATCGTTATATACATAAAACTTTCTGCGCGCTAAATTATAAATCAGTGACGCCACAAAGTTGTGTCAGGAAGTTTCGAATTTTGACAACTTGCAGTGAGAAAAATGTTCTTTAGGAATCAAAGAAGTTTTTCCAAAAAGTTTTAGAGCTTTAGTCATTAGGGGAAAAAAGTTAGGGCGATGTGAAAATATGTACGGCGTGCTGCGCTCGACTCGGATCGTGAAAACATAGAGTATGCTAAACAAATTTTTGATTCTTTTCAGAATTCGTATAAGGGGGTTTTTGAGCTCGCTGATTACGAATCCAATGTCAAACTAGCTGTGAATTCGATCTCAAGTATTTCCACTTTTTTTGTATTTATAATTATATGGTGCTCATTTCACGAGCACTTTGCTTCCCGTTAGCAAATGTACTTGCTTCCTCATAGAGAATGCATTAGTGATTTTTTTCAATGATGGACAAACCAAAGCCTTCATTTTGATCAATTTAAAAATAGAAATTTACAAAAAATAAAGTATTACAAAATAATACAACCAATTTTTTAAATACAAAGACAAAGCAGAGAAATCCAATTTTGTATTCGCAATGATAATTTTTCGAGCTGGAAACGGGAAGGGAAAAGTTCTGTCGCACCCTATCCCTTTTTCAGCTTTATGATTTCTCTACGAAAATTGTCAGCAGTATTCTATTTGAAAATTTATGGTCAAAAAGTCTTTTCTATTCATGCGTCAACTTTGAATTATGTCGATAAAAATTTTTTTTCTGTTTGAAACAGATGATTCAAATATTATAAATGAGCATAACTTTCTTAATCTTCAATAAAGTGTATTAATATTATAGATCAATCGCTTTGCTTCGAATCAAGGAATCTTTTCCGTTCTTGCATAATTTTTGAATTATGTTAGTGAAAAAATTTTACTTTAAAAAACCGTGTTTTCAAATATCATGCATTACGATAACTTCCTTACTCTTCAATAAAATGTATCAATGTTATAGGTCAATCGAGTCGTCTTAAATCAACACAACTTTTCTATTCTTGCATCAACTTTAAATTATGAGAATGAGAAAATTTTTACTTTAAAAATCGCCTTTGAAAATATGTAAATTACCATAAATTCCCTACTTTTTAATAAAATGTATTAATATTGTAGGTCAATCGGTTCGTCTCGAACCAAGGAATCTTTTACATTCTTGCATCAACTTTGAATTATGTTGAAGAAGAAGGTTTTACTATAAAAACCCGTATTTTCAAATATTATTAATTACCATAAATAATTACCTAGAAACACTACCCGAATCGGGTAGTGTCACGCCTACCCTGAAAAGGAAATGGCTTAATGGTATAATGGTATACCATAGCGTTCCGACGTTGTATAAATTCCTGAATATTTTGAAATTATATTTATATTTTCTGAATAACTGAAATACTTCCGTCGGTCAGGTTTTAAAATTCAACCAGGTTTCAAATTTTTAAGTGGGTTTTTCCCAAAACCATAAAATGTGCCTTTCAACCCTAGGTAATAGAAATTCAGGAAGGAACAAGTTTGCTCAAAATGTTCATCTGTCTCTTGACCATTATTCAGCGGCGTTTCTAGTTTTTCAATTTCAATGTCTTTCAACATTCAATCTTCAAGATACAGTGTTGCACTTTTCAAACGCTTGTGCCCGCAACCCCTACGAAAGGGTCAGTTGGCTCAAAATACTCGAACTTCATATATTTTCACGAACTTTCTGAACTTTTTGAACTTTATGGACATAGGACGCGCTAAATTAGTTGTGTATTCAATTTGTCTCGAATCAACACATCTTTTCTGTTCTTGCATCAACTTTGAATCATGTTATGAAAAAAATTTTACTATAAAAAACAGATTTTCGAAATATATAAATTACCATAACTTTCCTTCTCTTTAATAAAATGTATTAATATTATAGCTCAATCGATTTATCTCGAATCAAGGAATCTTTTATATTCTTGCGTTAACTTTAAATTATGATAATGAAAAACGTTTTACTATGAAAAACTGATTTTTAAAATATTAATACATACATTGATTAGCAGTTCGAACTCGAAAGTTCATTGCCTCACTACCCGATTCGGCTAGTGTTTCTAGGTTGATATTTACTACCAATGTGGGCCCACCACACCCACGACGGGCCAACAGCAACGCAGTATTCCTGAACGGTCACACATCCAAGTACTAACCGCACCCAACAATGCTTAACTTCAGTGATCTTACGAGAACTGGTGTTTCCAGCGTGGTATCGCGGTTGGCATAGATATTAGCGGTGAAAATAAGAGCTTCAAATTTGATCAATTTATCTGCAACTATTTTCAAGTTATCCTGTTTACAAAAAAGTGTGACATCCACACACACACACACGAACACATACGGACAATTGCTTAGAACCAATATACAAAAAAATTATATAATAAATTTATTTAGCATACTCGTCCGCCATATTGGATCCGCCATTTTGTTGCCGGAATTCTTGACATTGTATTCGTAATCAGCAACCCCAAAAATCCTCAGTGGGACATTTTTTATATTCATCAAATTATATTACTTCTCGTTTTTTCTTCGAGATGATTTCAGTCGACTTTACATGTTCTTGTACATTACAAACAATAAAAAAATGATTCACCAATTAAATAATATTAAAGTACTTACTTTTTAGAGACGATTCTATGTTAGAAAATAGACATTTGTTCATTCTTTCACAAGTTATGCGTTTTTTTGCATAGTTATTTTTCACTTGTTTCGAACGGGTTGAATATTACTCGTGAAACGCCCACTTTCAGACTAAATCACGGAGTCAAAACAGAATCTGATTGTTATTGAATGTTGCAATGAATTACACATATACAAGGGCAGTTTGATAAGTCAGTGACTTTTTGAATGAAAGATTTTTTTTCGGCAAATAAGCGTTTTATTTCTCAACATAATCTCTTTTTATCTCGATACATTTAGTCCAGCTTCTTTCCAATTTCGTATTCCTTCCAAATAATAGGTTTTCTCAGGGCCCTCAAAATAGGCGTTTGTTCCGGTGATGACCTCTTCATTCGACCCAAATCTCTTACCGCCCAGCCATTTCTTCAGGTTTGGAAACAGGAAATAGTCACAGGGGGCTAAATCTGGAGAATATGCTGGATGAGGTAGCAGTTCGTAGCCCAATTGATGAAATTTTGCCATCGGGACTACACACGTGTGCACCTGTGCATTGTCCTGATGAAACAGCACTTTTTTCTTCGACAAATGCGGTCGTTTTTGCTTCAAATCGATCTCGAATCTGTCCAGAAGCTCTAAATAATATTGGCTGTTGATCGTTTTACCCTTCTGAACGTAATCGATGTGAATGATACTGCGTGCATCCAAAAAAACGGTGGCCATGACCTTTTCGGCCGACAGACCCAGCTTGACCTTCTTTGGTGCACGTTCACCCGGAGAAACCCACTTTTTTTATTGTTCCTTGGTCTCTGGTGTGTTGTGATGAATTTATGTTTCGTTCACGGTTACTAAACGGCGCAAAAACTCGTTCGGATTGCGGCTGAACATCGCCAAACACTCCTTTGAAGTGGTCACACGGTTGGGCTTATGGTCGAGTGTGAGCAATCGCGGCACCCATCTCGCGGATAGTTTTTTTTAGGTCCAAATATACATATAAAATGTGATGTACCTGTGAAGTTGAGATGCCTATAGCCTCAGCCACCTCACGCACTTTCGTTCTTCTATTGTCCATTATCATTCCATGGATTTTATCGACGATTTCTGGAGTGATGACCTCTTTTGGACGACCTGAACGTTCGGCGTCACTTGTACTGGCACGACCACAACGGAACCCAGTAAACCACTTCTTAACCATTCAAATTGATGGCGCAGAGTTCCCATAGTATTTATCAAGCCTTTCCTTGGTTTCAGTGATGGTTTTTTTACGCAAAAAATAATGCTTAATCAGCACACGAAATTCACTTTTTTCCATTTTCGTTGAAATTGACGAGATTCTCTGCTTTCAATGGCTATCAAACATAAACTAAATGACCTAGTTTGCCCAAAATTTAACAGTAGTCTATTCATAGATGGGGTTGACGGGAGCAGTGTTGGATATAAAGTTACTGCGCGGAAAATTCAAAAAGTCACTGACTTATCAAACAGCCCTCCTTTCTTCCCTAATGGCGAAAGGTCTAAAACTTTTTGGAAAACTTCTTTGATTCCTAAGGAGCATTTTTCTCAGTTTAAGTGGTCAAAATTCAAAACTTGCTCACACAACTTTCTCGTTTGTATATATACATCCAAGATTTCGAAGAAAATATTTTTAAAAATTCCCTTTACGTCGCTGAACTGTTTTCTGAATTTCGTGAACACTCTAACAGTCGTAGAATATTTTAAAGTATGCTACATAAATTTTTCAATAAAAAATATCAATTACCGGCAAAGATCTGGCGAGTTGAACGCAAAAAGGTATTGCATTTTTTTTCTGCGACAAATTTCGTTTTCCTTAAATAATTAAGAAACGAAACAACCTTCAAATTGGATTGCCATACAAAAAAGATGCGCAATAAAATTATCTACAAGTATGGACTTTCAAATCTAAAATTTTAACAGTTCTCAAAATTTGCTCCGCGGAAAATACTTCTCCGCGTGTTCGAGCGCTAAGTTGGTTATTGCATCCGGACCTCCAATTTTAATAATATAAATTTATTGAAATGATAAATTTTTTCAGGGTAGTTGAAAGTGAAAATTAACGCACAATAAGGAACTAATATGAAAGTAATCATGATAAATAAAATTTGTACTTTATTTTGCAGTAACTGAATAAGCAATCCCAGGCCGAGGTACAGAAATAAATGTAATATACATTTGACATACTAGTGTTGAACATGATGTAGAAAAGTTTACATTTTGGACAAAATCGAGTGGACTGGTATGCCCATATTGGTGGACGCGCGGCACCTACTTTGAATAATATTTCTAATTTTCTTTTAAAGAGAAAGTAATAGTTCAAATTTGACAACTTTTTATCAACGACCCATAAAACCGTTGCATGTCATTTTCATCCAATTTCGGCATCAAATTGATCAACTGGCAATTACGGACGTTGTTGGCTTTGTGTTTGTTGTTCATTTTGTATAATTGTAGGATATTGTTCAGTCACAGGGGAACTGCAAAGCATTTTTTGTTAGGATTCCTATGCACAATTTATTCCAACTTGTTGCTTTCATCAACTATATGCATTATGCCCACATTTCGGTGGATTGGTGGACGCTGCTGCTGTTGGCCAGGTTGAAGCCGAAGCACAACATCTTCCACCTTCCCATTCGAAGGATTCATCTTTAGTTTCAGTGGGAGGTTTAATGAATCAACATCGACCCACTGGGCAGATGGTGGTGGCCCTAAATGAACATTCGAAGATCCTGAGCCCCCTGTTGACCGGGCAGGAGATGTTGGCAATAAATCAATTTTCGAGGATCCTGAGCCTTTTTTTAAATGGGCAGCAGTTGGTGGCATTAAATCAATATTCGAAGATCCTGAGCCCCTTGTTGACCGGGCAGGAGATGGTGGCATTAAATCAATATTTGAAGGTCATGAGCCCCTCGTTGACCGGGTAGGAGGAGGTGGCAATAAATCAATATTTGAAGATCCTGTGCCCCTTTTCAAATGGGCAGGAGGCGGTGGCATCAAATCAATATTCGAAGATCCTGCGCCCCTTGTTGAATGAGCAGGAGGTGGTGGCGATAAATCAATATTAGAAGATCCTGAACCCCTTGTTGACCGGGCAGTAGGCCGTGGTATTGAATAAATATTCGAAGATCCTGAGCCCCTTGTTGACTGGGGAGGAGGTGGTGGCATTAAATCAATATTCGAAGATGCTGAGCTTCTTGGTAAACAGGCAGGAGGTGGTGGCATTGAATAAATATTTGAAGATCCTAAGCCCCTTGTTGACCGGGCAGGGGGTGGTGGCATTGCATAAATATTTGAAGATCCTGAGCTTCTTGTTAAACAGGCAGGAGGTGGTGGTATTGCATAAATATTTGAAGATCCTGAGCCCCTTGTTGACCGGGCAGGAGGTGGTGGAATTGCATAAATATTTGAAGATCCTGAGCCCCTTGTTGACCGGGCAGGAGGTGGTGACATTAAATGAATATTTGAAGAACCTGAGCCCCTTTTTGACCGGGCAGGAGGTGGTGGCATTGAATTAATATTCAAAGATCCTGTGCTCCTTGTTAAACGGGTAGCAGGTGGTGGCATTAAATGAATATTTGAAGATCCTGAGCACCTTGTTGACCGGGCAGTAGGTGGTGGCATCAAATTAATATTCGAAGATCCTGAGCTTGTTCTTAAACGGGCAGGAGGTGGTGGCATCAAATCAATATTGGTAAATCTTGAGCCCCTTGTTGGCCGGGCAGGAGGTGGTGGCATTAAATCAATATTCGAAGATCCTGCGCCCCTTCTTGGCGAGACAGGAGGTGGTGGCATTGAATGAATATTTGAAGAACCTGAGCCCCTTTTTGACCGGGCAGGAGGAGGTGGCATTAAATTAATATTCGAAGATCCTGTGCTCCTTGCTAAACGGACAGCAGGTGGTGGCATTAAATGAATATTTGAAGATCCATAGCCCCTTGTTGACCGGGCAGGAGGTGGTGGCATCAAATTAATATTCGAAGATCCTGAGCCCCTTCTTGGCCGGGCAGGAGGTGGTGGCATTAAATCAATATTCGAAGATCCTGAGCCCCTTGTTGACCGGGCAGGAGGTGGTGCCATTCAATCAATATTTGAAAATCCTGAGCCGCCTCTTGACCGGGCAGGAGGTGGTGGCTTTAAATCAATATTTGAAGATACTGAGCCCCTTGTTGACCGGACAGGGGATGGTGGCTCTGTATCAACATTTGATGGTCCTGGTGCTGCTGTTGAACAATCTACGCAGAACGAAATAAAAGATTTATAACTTTTTTGATCAGAAAAAAATAATCCCACCAAAAATATTTGCGGAAGCTTCCACATATTACATGACGCTATTTTCAGTGATCTTTGACTCAGCCCTCCCTCTTGTAACAGTTTGTGACATTTCTGTGAATCCCCTCAAAACATGATGTGACTTTTATATAACCGTCAATCAGACAATGAATAATGAGTCAAACCTATTTGTTCTTAAGGAACGACCATTTTTTTGCTTAAATTTGAACTGAATCAATTAAAAATAGTTGAAAATTAAATTATTTTGTTAGAAATGCAACTATGTGCATTATTAAAGAGTCATCTTTTTGTATCAAAAATTCAACTAATTGATTCATAGTTGATCTACTTTATTGAAAATTCTTTTCTTGTTCATTAAAGATTCATTTCTTTTGTGATAATGTATCATATTTCATCATATTATATGATATTGTATCGCATTGCATGGTATTCTATCATTAGTGTGATTTTCTTTGTTTTCCTGAAAAAGAACTTGCGTTTTTTTTTCAACGTTATCCTGTGCCCCCGGGCTTTTGAAATTAACATGGGGTTTCAAATAGAAAAAGCTCGATTTTCAAAAAAATGGAAAAAAGAAGTACCTGTCATCCTTTTTTTGTGAATTAAAGTATTGTCACCTCTTGAGCAGTATTTGAGGAATTATTATTTCCACCCAATAGCTTTTAATTTTCAAACACCCAAACCCCTTTAGCTGTGCCCGGAAAGTTCCCCAAAAAATGCAAAATAGCAGTTTTCTATCAAATTCATTGTTTTTAATCGATAAGTGACGAGTTTTAAAGTATATTTTAAATAATTATCAATTGTTCAAACAATTATTATTTGTTCAAACAATTTGTTTTCTTCTGTAAATCGTGAAAAGTTATTATCTTTCGGAATAAATCGTACAAAGTTGATGAATGTCAAGAATAATAGTTCTTGTTCAACTTATTTGGTAATTATTTGAACAATTTTTATTTTTTTAAACAATTTTTTCTCCCTAAAATCGTAACAAGTTTTTTTTAAAGTAATGACACAATTAAAGAATGTTGCAAGCAATATATTTTTGCAAGATGTTGGTGATTATTGAAACAATTTTGATTTGTGTAAACAATTTTTTCCCCTAGTGAAGCGTGAAAACTTATTACTTTTTGGAATTGATGACACAGTTAAAGGAATTTGAGAGTAGTTGTTTGGGCTGCAAAAAAAGTACATTGTCACGTGCAATGCTGTGACAACTTCTAAGTTTAGTCCTATAACTTTAATCCTATACTCGAAAGAAATTTATAATGAAAAAAATTACTTCTCTGTTCTGTTTCATTCATATACTTCAAGAAAAATCGACATGCAAATTATCTTCAGTTCCCAGATCCTAATTATCTACGGAGGTGATTTACAGAAAAAAATCTGTATATACTTTAGAAAATATCTACATGTAAATTATTATCAGTTCACAGATTCCAATCTACGGGGATGATTTTAAAGGGAAAAACCACCATACTTTACTTAGAGCAGTTAATTTTAATTTTTTAAACAAATAATTATTGTTTAAACGATATGAGGTATACGTTCTGAGATAAGGAAATACTGAATATTAAGCGCAAGTGAATGATTAATAATTGTTTAAATAATTGCAAAATATCTTGTGCAGAAAAATATTACTTTCAAAATTCGTTAATTGTGTCATTAATTGCAGAAAAGAATAACGTTTCACGATTTACAGAGAAAACATTGTTTAAACAAACAAAAACGGTTTAAGCAAACTAAAATTGTTTAAACAAATAAAAATTTTTTTTTTTTAGGATTTGAAGTGTCAAAATTAAAAGTTATTGGGTGGAAATTATTCCTTGAATACTCCTCAAGAGGAAAATCGAGCTTTTCCCATCCAAAACCCCATGTTAATTTAAAAAGCCCGGGGGCACGGGTTAACGTTGAAAAAAAAACGGAATTTCTTTTTCCGGAAAACGAACAAAATGGGAGCGGGGGGGTTATTACCAAAAATCGAAAGTCGAATTTTTACAGGTATACATTTGGACCACCTTATTGTATCATATTGTATGATGTTGTACGATATTGTATAATACTGTAGCATATTGTGTGATATATTGTATAATATTGTATTATATCGTATGATATTGTATTACATTTTTTAATGTATCAGATTGTGTGATGCGGTATCATGTTCCATCATATTGCGTGATATTGTATCATATTGTATCATATGTTACAATATACGGTAATATTGTATGGCATATACTGTATAACAATGTATCATATTGTATAATTAACAGTAATAAATCATAAAAGAGAGAGGGGAAGATGAGAGAGAGCGAGGGAGAGAGAGAGCGAGGGAGAGAGAGGGTGTCGAAATAGGGGTTTCACTCCGAAATCAAAATTTCCATTTCCAAAAACGCGGTCGCAGTTAAAAACAATTAGGCAAAAAAGTTGCAAGCCTGAAAAAGGCAATATATTTCCGCGGAATCTCGACATATTTTTACCCTCATTACACATAAATAATAATAATTATTATTATAAGAACATGAAATCATACAAATATTAGTAATTTGTTAAAATCATTTGAGAAAGTAATTAGATTCCATTCAGACTCAATGTTTTTTTCTATTAAAAAAATAAAAAATTGTATTTTCAAAAACCCAGACAAGAACCCGGACAAAGTAAAAAACGCGTTAGGAAAAAAGTCACATGCCTCAAAGCGAGGATATCGCCAAGAAACCTCGACATATGGTTACCCGCATGGTTACCCTAATTACACTTACCAGAAAAATCGAAGTGAACCACAAAGATATGAATCAGAATGTAGCTAGTGATCTTCATTTTTCTAGAAAGATTTCGGCATCAACTTCTGAGAAATTTGTAATAGAATCATTGCTATTGATATACTAACCTCTATCAGATTACTTAACTTTACTTAAGACAACAAAGTTCTTGACGCAACTCTTACGCGAGAACAGAAATTGAAAACAACTTGTCAAAACATTGGTTTTGCCACGCGTTAACACTGTGGCATGGCGAAATTACATGAGTCAAGAAATGAAGGTGAAGAAATCTAGATATGAAAATACCGTATTTCACTTCATCAAGAACATTTTAATAAGAGAACTTGTGTCAATTATATATGTGACCTTTTCGATGTGTGACACTCAGGCATCATACTTACACCATTGGATTCCATTACGTATCACTATGCGTATCGCCAGACAATCATAGCGCTAACATACCAAACAAAATTTTATACCTCAAGCTTTAATCAATTTCTTTAATACACTTTTAATCCTTTAGCATTGACAATCCTTCGTCTGAAACATCAGCGGACATCTCTTCCGTTTCATCTGTATGTTTCATACGCTCATGAACCTCTGTTTTTCGTCATCAAACCGGTAACTTGATTGTCACACAAAATAATAGTTGTTTTCAGCATCCCTGCGACTTCAGATATGAATAATTGTAGGTGGATTGTCTCCTTCGATGCTTCTGATAATTATATATACTCAGCTTTAGCACTCGACATAACCGTTGTCCTCTGTTTACTTGATGACCAGCTGATCGCATCATCAGCCAATTTAAACAAGCAGCCGGTCACATGTTTTACTGAAGATAATTTCCACCTTCTCGGTTTTTTCAAATAACATAGAACACGTTTCGCAAACTCTAATGTTCTTCACCTTTATCTTCGTTTAATTTGCTGAGTGAATCCTAAGAACAATCAGTTTTATGTACAGAATTTGTCTCATCCGCTTCTTCTCTCCTTCGGTAGTTCGGCTCATCTCCTCTAAAAATTTCACTGCAGGATTCATTCTTAGAAATAATTAAGCTTTTTCAAACCGTATATTGCTCTTTTTTCAGACATACCTTGTTTCCAGGTATTTACTGAAAAATTGTTTACCGTCAAGTACTGCTGATAATCCTTTAGGAATCTACAAACAGATTTTTTTCATAGTGTTCCTGTTTAAGCTGGCACTGATAAACTCAAGTTAATAAACTTCGAACCCATCCTATACTACAAGCCCTATCGCGATTTGAATGCAGGTAATCATATTCTGAAAATAGTTCAACTGTTTCATTAGCCTTGAGTTTGGTGCAAAGGAACCATCTTAAACCTATAAATTTCCGATCTTTTGGGCGATCGACTATAACCCACGTACCATTTTTCATTAAAGCTTGATGCTCACTTTGCATAGCTTCTCTCAATTCGTTTGCTACCAATGTGGAAATAGCTTCCTTCGCTGTATGTGGATCTCCTTTTTCATTCAATCCAGCATATTCGAACAAACCATGTAATAGAGCTTCTTCGTTTTTAGCTTAATAAATTTCAGTGTTTTCTTCTTGGTAATGGTGTGCTTATTCATGGTCTTCTTCTCCTGGATCCTGTTGTATAGGAACCATGTTTGGTTGCTTTCTAGGTTCGCCTCTTCGACCTGTGAGAATCTTTGTTAGACATCCTCTTCAGATCTTCATTTCTGGAACAACTTGGGCTTTGCGAACATTTGGTGGATCATATTCTGCTTCGGCAACATCTTTTTCCTCAGGAACATCTTCTTCTGGAACATCTTCCAGAACATTAACTTTATAGTTGTTATTAATTGTCATTGTCAATTTGAATTGACTGTAGCAAGTTCCTTCGCTGTTGTCGAGATTCATATTTCTCTTTCAACGCTGTGAACTTTCTTCATCCATGAAATCCTTGTATTCGTATCGTCCTTGAAAGCATTTGACGAAATAAATTGCATGACTTTGAAGAATTTCTCTTGATTCCAAATTCCACAGTCTATGAGCTTTGGATTGTGTTAAATAACCAACGGAAATGTATTCAATTTTCTTTTCGCCAAAATTTTCTTTTGTTATCGTTCTCTTGGTCGATTTATCCAACATGTGATCTTTGGTGCTAAAAATCTAAAAATGAATAACAGTCGGCATCTTTTCTCTCCAAACTGTACAAGGGATTTCATGCACAATTCCGACACAAAAATAATTATATAAACAAGATTTTTTAATATTTTTAAATTAGAAGAATTGCACACTGCGCATGCTTATAACGTGTTTCTTCTTTTGATTGCCTAAGTATCAACTTAAGCTATATACCTTAATTTAAAAACTTAAAACTATAATTAATGATCATAAAGGAAAATAGCTACATTGGCTTTCATAGAATTAAATTTAATTTTGATTTTAATTTAAAGTTTAATTTAAATTTTGGCTTTTATATCGTTATAAGATGATCTTAAGAGACGTCATTATGTATGTAATTTTCAGTCCTGATGTTTTCCATTCTCGATACATTTTCCATTTTGATGATATTTACCATCGAAATTCGGCGAATTTGCTAATTTTGAATTTTGTTAGTTTAAACAAATGAAATTTACAACATCTGTTTAAAGATCTGCAATTGCATATTCTGCTAATTTTTAAAGTGTACATATGTAATTAAAAATTATGTGATTATGAATATTATTCAAATATTTCTTAAGCTTCTCTAACAATTAATCATTGTTTTGATGTTTTTAGCAGTTTTTTCAAAAACTTACCACTTTTTGCCCAATTTTCAAGTAGAGTGAGGTGATAATTTATCACTGTTAACAAACATAATTGTTCAAACAATTTATTATTATTGTTAATAATTTTCTCTTAGAATAATGCCAGAAGATTTCAGTTTTTTTTTAAATGTTCCATTTTTGTTAAACTATGAATTGAAGTGAAGTAAATAATTAAGAAATGTTGACAAAACTAATTTTTTAAACAATTTAGTATTATTATTCTAAATAATATTATCATCGAATATTGTTAGAAATTTGCAATTTTGTCTGGGGTATTCAACCTTCGGTTCACTCTTCACTCAGAGTTTAGTAATATTTATTGAAATTTAATAAAAATAATTGTTTAAACAAATTATTAATGTTCAAAACTATCTTCTCTAATTGTAATGCTAAAATTTTGCGGTTTTTCTAAATTTTTCAACTTTTTTCAACTTTTTCTTATTAGTAATTAATGCAAGTTAGAAACAAATATCAAATATTAATATTAATTTAAACAAAACGGCTTTCAGTAACTACTTGAAGGAGAATTTACATTTAATATGAAACATATAGAAAATTTAAAGAATATTTCAAATATTCGTTTTATTTCAGAAAATTATAGTTAAAAAGAATAAATAGTTTGTTTAAATTATGATTCTATACAATGATTATTTATTATTTGTTCATAACTAACAAGTTAAATCAAAGTTAAACATTTTATAAAAAACCGCAACTTTCTAGCACTTATCTTTTCTACTTGAGGAAAGATAGTTATAAACAATAATAAATTGTTTGAACAACAATTTTTGTTATCTTGCGATAATCATTATCTCACTGAGTGAAAATTGGACGAAAAGTAAAAAATTTCAGGAAAGAACCGCAATTATCTGGCATTAATATAGATGAAGATACTTATGAAAAATAATGATTTGTTTAAACAATTATTTGTGCTAAACCTAATTGTTGAATCACTTCAAGTGAAAAATAGACTAATAGTTAACAATTTAAGAAAAACTGCAACTTTCTACCATTAGGCAAAGAGAACATTTTCATCAATAAAAATAAATTGTTGAAACAATCATTTTTGTTAACTTGAATTAATTATTCCTTTACTCTAATTGGAAACTGGACAAAAATTCTAAATTTCAGAAACAACCTCAACTATCAAGTATTAATATAGAAGACAAGAGCTGTAAACAATAATAATTATTTTGAACAATTATTGTTGCTAATTTGAATTGAATGTCAACGCCCTTCAAGTAAAAATTGGGCAAAAAGTAAAAAATTATTTAAAATTGAAAAAGTATCGAAAGACAATATTATTAACAATAATTATAGATTGTTTCAACAATTATTTTTGTTACATTTCATTTATTATTGGCTCACTTGAATTGAAAAGTTTATAATAAGTTGAAAAAATTAGAAAAAAACGCGACTTTCTGACTTTAAACTGAGAGAAAATTGCTTAAATCAATAACAAATTGTTTAAATAATTCATATAAACATCCAATCATCAATAGAAAAAAAACCATTTGTATTAAAGAATGGCAAAAATCATAATTAGCACTAAAATCTCGCCAAATCCAATTTGTTCCTTATAAGGTTTTTTTGGGACCCTTCAAAACAGACTTATGGGGGTGATATTTAAAAAAAAAATTTGATTTGTACTTCATGGCCAATCGTAAGAAAAATGTTGAGTTTCAACTCGATTTACCTAATATTGACGATTCTCAATGAAATTTACAAAAATGTTTTTTTTTTGTTATGGGAAACCCTAGCAGGCATTGTAACTAATGTCAGGCCTAATTCAAGTGATGAATATATATGATTTTAATGGTAATTCAAATAAATTTAAATTTCCAATTTAATTTAAATTAGTTTTAAATTGGTATGTAATTAAACTCGAAGCTGCCATACGCCGACTGATTCAAGACCTGTTTTTTATAAATCTGAACATCTTGAAAAAATGGCAATTCTGAAAATTAAAAAAATATCAACTTTGTTGTTACACAGGCTTTTTTGTAATTTTATTCCCTCGTCCGGAGTGCTGAATATAAAAAAATTCAAGAAATGAAGACAAAAGAATAGTAAGAACTTATATTACCTCATAGGACAAACAAAGTATATTTCCTGCTATAAAACCATGAACTGCTATAAAACTACTTTACAAAATTAAGGTGTTTTTGAAACTATCTCAGAACGTTACAATTTATTTACAAATGATAACGTAGAAAAATAAACTTTGCGTGTTTGGTCCCGATAAATTTGAATCTACATAGATGGTTTTTGAGCTTCCTGAAGATACTTTTTCAGATGTCTCATATAATTCTTTCGTTTTCTTTTTCTGCACATAATTTACATGTTGCTGCTTTATATATATTTGAGTTATTTTTTATGAACACGATTTACAGACTTACACACATTTATCATGCGTAAACAGTGCTTCTGAAGCGCGACAATAAGCTTCTTGTAAAATAGTTAGATTTTTATGATTTTCATGCTATCTTTGTATTAATGTTAGAATTCATCGAAATAAAGATGAATATTTCCAAATGTATATATCTAATTTTTTATTATCATGTGAAACCTTAGTCTATGATAAATTGTAAAAGAGTTTAATTTGGTTTAAATTGGGACTGCTGACATCATTCTTACTGCCATAGTACATATGCTTCAATAAACGGAAGCTACAATTAACATATCTATGTTTGATCATTTGTCAATTACTTCTTGATACACACTATGCGTATGAAACGTAATGATTTCTAGAAACAAAGTATTGAAACTCATGAGATTAGCGAATGTAAGTTTTTTTCCACTCTTTTAGTCTTCAAAGTTGAGAAATGTTTCCGTATATAAGATTCACACTTTATTAATACAATGATTCATGTCAAAGGAATTTGTAACTTGAGTAATATGATGTTTTTCATAAACTTATTTGTACTATTTGACCTTTTTCTCAGCTTGTATGTGCTTTAAACGATAAATATTACCAAACGAACGATTCTTGCATTCAAATCTTGAAACATCTTTCATTTTGATTACAAAATGTTTACCATCATAATGCAACTCGTCACTGAAATGTGGATATGAACCAGTTCGGAAAACTTGATTTCTTGCTAGGTGAAGAGCATGGTCATCACTGGTCAGAGAAATGAATCATTTAATTAAATTTGATAATTCATAAATCCATCCATGACTGCAACTTTTCTCTTCTTTTAGTTATTCAATATTTTCATCCATTGAATTCAAAAAGTTATTTCGATCTAAAGAACTCATTGTGATTATTTATTATAGCTGTAAACAAAGAGCGATGATTTACCAAAGTCGCTATAAGGAATCATGTAGACGTTATTCTAGACTTTGAGCAGTTGAAATAGCCCTAAAGGTTTCGAATCCTCAATATGTACAAAGCCAAGTTGAAAAAAATTACTTTGGACTAAAGCTAGATTACTATTTCCACTATATTGTTTTTTTTAAACTATTACTTAACTCTATAAAACCACGAAAAAAGCATTCTGAAAGCAGTCAACCACTTTTTTATTTCCAAAATGAAACAAGCAAGGAAATGCTTTCGGCTTAGGCCAAAAAGCCGTTTTCGATTTTTTTTTAATACTGTTGCATCGATATTTGGGAAGAAAATTAAGAAAAAGTATGTACTATAAGCTATGATTCTTTCATAATGTCCACATTGAAGCTTCTATGTTTATTCTCGCTTCTCGCGTGTTTCGCAATTTCACTATTA
Organism: Andricus curvator; assembly: GCA_932195095.1. NCBI lineage: Eukaryota > Metazoa > Arthropoda > Insecta > Hymenoptera > Cynipidae > Andricus > Andricus curvator. The sequence continues at coordinate 415,094 of CAKNYM010052983.1, forward strand.
TAGATTTACAAAACTGAAAAAATTTGTATTAGAAGCCTTGATAGTCAGTTTATAAATTAATAAATTTAGATCTAGATATTCCCAATTATTTGGAGGAGCAATTAGCAGCAATGGCGAAAAGCAAGCACCCTCTGAGAGATGATAGCGACTTCAAGACAAGGAGGAACATTGACATTCGTGTTCCTCCTAAGCTAAAAGATCTGGCTAAAATACATGCTTCCCTTCGTGAGGATATCTCAGAGAATACTGACATCTTGACACGAAATTTTCAGTTTATGGCTCAGTTCATGGTGTGGCGAGAGCTTTGGCTGATTCGAAACAAAGGATAAAACCGAGGATGGATCGAAGGACCAAAAGACGCTTGCGTCAACTGAACAAGAAGATTATTTGGGCAAGACAGAATCCATCCCTTGTTTAGTCTATGCTTGACTACATAACATCTGGTGGGTAGTTTACAGAAAGGTTCCGAAGATTCACCAATGAACTGATGATCATGTCCGTCAAGTTGGCACAGCAACAATTAAATATCCAACTTTTGTTTGATGAAATTGTTTGGTCATAATTTGGTCATGTTTCAAAAGACGCTTGCGTCAACTGAACAAGAAGATCAATTGGGCAAGACAAAATCCATCCCATGTTTAGTGTATACTTGACTACATAACATCTGGTGGGTAGTTTACAGAAAGATTCCGAAGGTTTACTAATGAACTAAGGATCATGTCCATGAAGTTAGCACACCAAAAATTAAATATCCAGCTTTTGTTTGATGAAATTGTTTGGTCATCCTTTGGTCATGTTTGTTAAGTGGTAGCGACCTTCTTCGTCCAGCCGCGTCCTTAAATATAATATGATTGGTCACAATATCCTGACCAAAAGAATTGTCCAAAAATCAAATTTTTAGAAGACAGGCATAATTTTAGCACTTTTTCATAATTATAGGCATTGCCTTAATTATTTTAAAGGAAACTCAGATGCTTTTAGAAAACTAGCATTCGTAATTGTATTTCCCTGACTAATTTCTACACAAAAAGTGACTAAAAGTGACTAATGTGAATTAATAATGTAACTAATGTTCTTTTGAATTTAAAAATAATTCGATTCATGAGACTTAAAAACAATTCAATTTTAAAATATCTTATAATCTTTAAAATCATACGAAATCCTCAAATCCCTATTAGACGAGTGGAATTAGACATAAAAATCGAGTCAATTAACAAAAATTCCGAAGGTTGCGTTTTTGGGTAGCAAATTTTAGAAATGTCGAGATCTGAAAATAATCAAATTTGCAAAACGTTGCTCGGCCGGCAATAATATTAAAATTGCAATTAAACAAATTAGTAACTTCTGTAAACTAGTCAAAGAATACAAACATTTTGCAAATCGTACTGAGTGATAAAGAACTTATTACCAACATCATGTTACATTTGCAAAGTGTTTACAACTTGGCAACAATATTAATTATAAACAAATTATTATTTTGTTCATCACTCCCCAGCGAAAATACCCAAGGTTTTGCAAAATGTTGTTTCTGCTTCTTTCCATTGAGAATGGACTATGATATTATTTGCAAAACTGTGCGCATGACGCAAATTATCGTTTTTTCTATTAGTTTTGCATTTTTGCAATTCGACTCATAAAATTCCTGCGAGAATTTCAAATGTTGCGTTTTTGGGTAGAAAATATTCGAAATGTCGATAGCTAAGAAATATTAAATTTGCAAAACGTTGCACGACCAGCAACAATATTAAAATTACAATGAAAAAAATTAGATACTTTGTTAAACTATCCAAAAAATGCAAACGTTTCGCAAATCGTACTGAGTGATAATTACCTTAGTACTAACATCGTATTAGATTTGCAAACTGTTTACTACTTGGCAACATTGATAATGATAAAGAAACCTATATTTTTTTTAATTATTCTCCAGATAAAAATTCTCATGGTGTTATAAAAGGAACCTCCCAATTTCTCTTGTTTTTTACGGGAATTCGAAAGTTTTTTACGGAAACAATAGATAGGAACTTTTGACCTATTTTTCAGGGCAAATTACTCGTGTTCAGTTTTTTTCAAAATACTTCGTTTGTGGGTAAAGGTACGTTAATGATGCTAATGTAAAATTGGTACCGCCACAGGTTTATTTTAAAGAATTCTTAGAATTTCAGATTCAGAATTTAGAATCAAAATCATAAATTTAATCAGAGATACCTTGAGAGATAATGGTTTCCCAACCTATTCAATCAACAACTGCTCAGAAAAAAACAAACTTCCCAATTATATGATACCGAATGTGCTTCTGAATCAAATAAAAATTAAAAATCTTCTTATGTTGATTTCACAGTTGGTCTTGTTTGAACAAGTACTTAAGAAACAAAATATCCACATGATTTACAAACCAACTAATAGCTTCTCAAAATTTTTTAACAATCTCAAAGACCCACTTTCAAAAAGAAAATATCCGGAGTTGTTTAAAATACAATTTCACCGTCTGGTCCTGTTCTTATGTAGGTGAAACTGATAGACTTGTAGAAGCTCGTATTCGTCAACACAGCTATTCTATTTCCTATCATGATAAAGCTGCCCATAATCTGCTCATAATTATTCCCCAAAGTTTACAAAACTTTTACATAATTTGAATTTTCATGTCATTTTTTTTATCTATTGTCATTTATTTTGTTTATAAATATTTTCTATATTCTCCGTATGTCTTTTATAGACTTAATAAATGTTTTCTTGGCTGATGAGGGACCAAACAGTGTCTGAAACGTTTCAAAAAGAATTATCGCATCTTTTCTTTTGACCTTCATTTTCATAACTTGCTTCGCTACTAATACAAAAAAGGTAGAGACTACACGTACAACATCAGGAGTATTACACAATTCTTATGAGAAACATTGTTTATTCTTTATTTTATTGGTGGTTCATAAAACATGTGATATTCAAAATTACTGAAATCCCGAAATAAAATTTCTTAAAATCGAAGATAAACATTCATTGGATCACAGGCAAAGAAAAGTCTTTTGTTCCAATGAAAATGTTACCTTTTCAACATAATTGGCTTCATTTTCAGAGGATTGCGTTTACTTCCATAACGAGGTTGATTTTGTATAATTTTTAAGTATTGCTTAGTCACAGGGGAAAGAGCGAAGACCTTTTCATCAGCATTCAAGTGCATAATATATTCCAAATTGTTCTGTTTATCAACTTTATGAATTATGTTCATATTTGGGTGGATTGGTGGACGTCGCTGGCCACCTTCAACTCGAAGCTCAATATCATCAACCTTTTCAGTCCAAGGATTCCGCTTCACTTTCACTGGGAGGTTATATGAAACCAAATTTTCCCATTTGGGAACAGGTGGTAGCATGCTACCCATATACCTCATTGCTCCTATACCCGAAGGTGAACAATCTAAGCAAAAGAAAAACACAGATTTATAATGATTTTGCACAGAAAAAAATCCTAATGGAAAAATCTACGATGTAGAAACTTGGCCAAGTTCAATTTTATTTGTGACATTTAACGAATTTGTGGAATCATTGAATTATTGGAATCATCATAATTTGGCCAAGTAAAATAAAAAAAATAAGCATTATTTTGTTTCAAAGATTTTAAATTATTATAGTCATTAATCATTTTTCAATTTGAGGGGGAAAATAATTGTTGATACAAAATAAAAATTTGAAAGAACTACTTCTTTTTCAGACGTTCTTGCTTATTTTAATTTTAAATCTAAAATAATTGAAGTCAGCCAAAAAGGACCGAAGAATAGTTGAATCTTCAATAAAAAATTTTTGTTCTTGAAATATTTACATTTTCAACCTAGTATTTGATTTTTCAAACAAACAAGAAGAATTCTCTATGCAAAATGTAATAGTTGATATTCATCCGGAAAAGACAAATTTTCATCAAAATAGTTGAATCTTCACCCAAAACCGATAAGTTTTCAACCAAAGAGATGATTATTTCAACAAAAAGATTCATTTTTGACAAAGTAATACAATTTTTGAACAAATATCTCAATTTTCAACCACAAGACTTTTCATAAAGAAGAATGTAAACGTTGATATTTCAACCCAAAAAACTTTTAATCTGAAATCAGACAATGTTGAATTCATCCAAAAAAGGCAAATCGATGAATAGTTGAATCCTCAACCAAAAAATTTTTTTGGTTGGAATATTTACATTTTCAACCAAGAATTTTATTTTTCAAACAAACAAGAAGAATTCTCTATGCAAAATGTAATAGTTGATATTTCAACTAAAGAAACTTTTAATCTGAAATCAGAAATAGTTGAATTCTTTCGGAAAAGAGAAATTTTCAACAAAATAATTGAATCTTTAACCAAAACTGATAAGTTTTAAACCAAAGAGATGATTTTTTCAACAAAAAGATTAATTTTTAACAAAGTAGTTTAATTTTTGAACACATATTTCAATTTTCAACCACAAAAGACTTTTCTCAAAGAAAAATGTAAACTTTGATATTTCAACCCAAAAACTTTTAATCTGGAATCAGACATAGTTGAAAATTTATCCTAAAAAGCAAATTTTCAACAAAATAGTTGAATCTTCAGCCAGCACTGATAAATTTTCAACGAAAGAGATGAGTTTTTCAAGAAAAAGAATAATTTTTAACAAAGAAGTACAATTTTTAACCAAGTATTTTAATTTTCAACTAAAAAATATTAATTCCTAATGAAAAATGTAATAGTTGATATTTCAACCCAAAAAACTTTTCATCTGAAATCAGAAATAGTAGAATTCATCCGGAAAAGACAAATTTTCAACAAAATAGTTCAATCTTCACCCATCACCGATAAGTTTTCAACCAAAGAGATGATTTTTTCAAGAAAAAGATTAATTTTTAACAAAGAAGTTCAATTTTTAACCAAGTATTTCAATTGTCAATGAAAAAAGATTAATTCTAAATGAAAAATGTAATAGTTGATATTTCAGCCCAAAAAACTTTTAATCTGAAATCAGAAATAGTTGAATCTTATCAAAAACAAATAAATTTTCAATGAGATAGTTGAATCTCGAACGAAAACAGATTGATGTTTAATCAAAAAGATTAATTTTTGACTAAGAAGTTTAATTTTCTGCAAAATAAGTGTAATTTTCTAAAAAAAAGTAGAATGTTTAACCCAATGCATTAATTTTCAATAAGATAATCACATTTTAAATAAAAAAATGAGGTTTTAACTAAAATGATGAATCTTTAACCAAAGAAGTGAATTTTCGATAATGTAGTTTGAATTTTAAGAGAGTAATTTAATTTTCAACTAAGAAAGATCATTACTCTACGAAAAATATATCAGTTTATATTTCAACCAACAAAGATTTCAATTTATTATCATAAACAGTTGAATCCATACAAAATTGTAGAATTTTCAACAAAATATTTGCATTTTCAACGAAATATTTGGATTTTTAACAAAAAAGATTGATTTTATACCAAAAGACGACTTTTCAATGTAATAAATGAATTTTTAACCAAATAGTTGAATCGCAAACAAATAGAGATACATTTTTTAACAAAAAAGTGAACAGTTTCATTTACAATGAAACGAATTAATTTTTAAACCAAAAAGACGAATTTTCAACCAAAAAGAAATTTTATATCCAATAAAAAATATGAATTTCAACTATTGAATGCTCAAGCCTAAACGACAAATTTTCTACAAGCAGATTAACATTCAACTTGAAAATATGAATTTTCAACAAGAAAGTTCTGTTTCAATGAATTTTGAAGCTGAAAAGATGAATTTAAAAAAAGGCCGAGTCTAAAGTTGCGGACTTTCCGTACTTTTAGCTCGGTTGGGCTAAAAGTACGGACTGTCCGTACGCTTATCTTTGACTACACGTCCCGGATAAAAGTACGGACAGTCCGTACGCTTATGTTTGATTATAGCACGGTCAAGTCTAAACAAACGGTCGCGTAACTTCAGACACTTGGAAATAAACGTACGGACTCTCCGGACTTATAGGCACTACCTTAAAAAAACACAGTTCAATTTATAACAAAGAAGGAGGAATTCATAAATTGACAGAAATCAATTGTCACTTTATAAACGCAGTTTTAAATGAAAATATTTCTATTGATTCAGCGTTATCTCTGCCGAGCCTTCGATTTTCTCAATGACACGTTGGTCCCAAGACCAGAACACTGTACAGTAAAAACTAAAACGCAGTCATGAAATATTGAAAACCTGTTTCAATACTAGTACAAAGTCAAAAAGAACCTAGGAAAAAAGACGCAAGCCAATATTTATAACAGTATTCTTTTCCCTTCAAAAAATAAAATATTCTTTTTCAAAAATCACGGTCAAGGTCTCACACCCTTTAAGAAAAAAGTCGCAAGCCTCAAAAAGAGGATTTTTTTGGGTATCTTGGCTTATGGTGAACTAAATACACTTACCACCATATTCCAAGAGAACCGCAAAGGTGAGAATTCTAATGCAGCTAGCGATCTTCATTTCGTCTTGATTGATTTCAAGAACAGCGGCTGACAAACTTGAAATAGATTCACTGATATATATATATATACGAAGCCTGCTAAGCTTACTCACATTTTCTTGTGTACATTAAAAACAACTTCTCCAAATATTATCTTTATTTCCTGCTAACACTGCGATGTGACGAAATTACAAGATAATCGAGAAATGCAGGTGAAGAAAAATATAAGTGTACGATAGGAAGCGTTCAAAGTTCTTGAACTTCATGTATTTGGAAATGACTCAGTATTAATTCAAAAATGAAGACCGTGAAAAAATCCTTGTATAAGGAAGATTTCAAAATGTTTGTAGATTAGCAAAACTATGACGGCACACTTGATTACAACATGTTTCTTACATTAATTGCATAATTATTATCACACAAAACTACCAGGTATCAATTTGATGCGGAAAATAGATGAAAAGGATGCAACGTTTTGATACGTATATTCATGATCACCTTGATTCAAATTTCGAGAATTTTTTGATGATCGTTTGAAATTAAATTTTAAATCAAATTTTGAAAAAAAAAAATCATTTACTTAGCTCTGTTTATTTAAAGGTATCATTACTGAGGATGTGGATGTTCGTTTACAAATGTTAGCAAATTTCGATCAAGGATCGATTATCGATTTGCAGAACTTGCCCAGTCAGAAATGGATGGTGGATTCGACGTCGAATCAACGTCGTCTTTGATGTAGAAAAATCATCGATATTTTCGTCGATTTGACGATATTATGTCGCCCAATTCGACGTCGTATTGACCGCATCGACGCGGTATTATCAATCGTTTCGACGTCTAATTTGATATAATATCACCGGTACAAAAATTGGTGCAGTAGTTATGAAAACAAAAATGGGATCTCAAACAGGATCCCATTTATGTTTCCCCGAATGAAAAGTATTATGAATAAGTTGATCGACACTTTTTCAATGATTACATGCCAAATTACTTTTTGGCATGATTACTTTTCCAAAACTTCCGTCAGCTTGTTTTCGCCAGGGGGCGTCTTTAACCAAGCTTTGGTCGCTTCCTCCACTGCACTTAAGTTGCAATCTGAATTGCACACGAGAAAAGCACCCGCAACAATTTTATTATGTTTTTCAATAATGACACAGTTATAAGCTTTTTATGCATGTTGAGAAAAATAATTAATTGGAACAGTAATAATGTTAAACAACTCTCTTGAAGAAAGACAATCAATGTTTAATAATAATTTAGGATCTAATAAATGATATTCGTTTGATTTCCAAGAAATGGAAGAATTGTTAAAAAAGTAAAAAATGTCCAATCCGAAATAAAATCCAACTACAACTCGCTGCTGGCAGAGTTGGCGAAACGTTGGTGGTAGGATTTTGGAATTTGTCCAAATGAACCGAATTTGACTTTGCTGACAGAGTTGAATGGCAATGGGACTCCGATGCCAGAATTCGATCAGATCTCTCTTTCTGTCAGGTGAGATAGAGAAAAAGGTGTGATCCTTTCGAAACGACTTTCATTTAGATCCCTCTTTTTGCTTGATGTGATAGACGAAGAGGGTCCGACCGTTTAGACACGGAGAATCCTACTTATCAGTTTGAAACTATCGGACTCTCTTTGTCTACTTCATAAAACAGAGTGAGGGATCGAAACGAAAGTAATTTTAAAAGGATCACACTTCTTTCTCTATCTTACATCACAGAAAGAGAGATCTGATTTAATTCTGGTATCAACCTGCAGAGTCAGGGTGGCCACTATTTTAAAAATTGTTGTCTCCCGGCTTTCTCCTAGTTCTTCCGCTAAATATTTATGATTTCTCCTGGTTTAGAAAAAATATCGTCTCTTTGCGAAAACCACAGTTTTTTCATATATGATTAGACAATTTTTTATAAAATCAAAAAATAAATTGAATTATTCTGAAAAAACTGTGAACAAAAATGTAATTTTGAATGAGAAACATTCAGATTGAAATATTTTATACTCCGGAGCGTTATAACTTAAACAAATGCGAACTTCATTTAAAAACAAAAAAGAAGTGTAGTCACCAAAAATTGTAATACATATGAAAACTTTTTATATTGAAACCCTCTAAAATTTAAATTATTTGAAGTAAATCTATATTGCTTGAAAATTGATAATTTTAAAATTGTGAATTATACTTTCCAAAATTCAACAAACTCAATTTTAATTGAAAAATTAAAATCTATAAAAGGAAAAAATTAAAAATTTAGCGTTCAACATGAAAATTTAGAATTCTAAAATTGTAGCCATTTAAACTTATCAAATTATTCAATTACTGATTAGCTATTTGAGAAAGTTTAATTTCATCTTATTTGATTTTTAAATCAATTTTTAATTTTTTAATTTAAAATAGTTTACTTTTGAACACTTCTTTTAGAATTATTATTCATTCTTGCAATTTTCCGATGAAATATTTTTTATTTGGAAATGCTTTATTGGTTTAAATCTTCAACTAAAAATGAAGCATCTTTAAGATATAATGTTATAAAAATTGAAAAGTTGAGAAAAAATACAAAACAATTAAGATTGCTGTAATAGGATTCCAAATTTTTAAATTGTACAAATTCCCGTGTGGAAATTTTAGTCGGGGGCTAGCCAGTCTACGGTCGGGGAGCCCGACTTTAAGTCGGGAGCTGGTCGGGCAGCCCAGCTTTAAGTCGGGCTTTCTAGCTGGGATCCGGCCAGAACCGTCACGCTCGCTTATCCAGCCCCCGACTGGGGAGCCCAGACGGTCTACGGTCGGGCGATCCGACCACGGCCCCATCAGAATTCAACGGTCCTCTAGCCCGTTTATTTATTAATATAATTTCGTTTATAGATATTATATATAATGATAAATATTTGCAACACTCGAAAAAGGTTTTGGTTGCCGTAACCAGAGATCGGGTTCTTCCAATTGAATTTTGGTTGAAAGTACTTGATTTCTGGTTGCAGCAATCAAACCTTTTTTTAAAGGCTCATTTTATTTCTTTAAAGATTTTCTTAAACTCTCTTTTGTTTATTTGTTTATAAAAATGAAAATTCTATATCTCTGAAATAATTTTTTTATTAAGCCTTAAAAGCGAAGTAATAAATATGAAGTAAAAGTAATCTTAAGACATATCTACATGTCTTCCTCGTCACCATCGTTCGTACGACGAGGTGACTTGAAAAAGTCGACTCCGTAATAAACTTTCCGTTCTGATCTTTATGTGTCTCTGCAATCTCTTCTGTGAGAACATAAGATTTTCGGAATTGAAACAAGAAAATTTATTTTACGATGTTTATAAATATAAATTCTATTAAATTTGACACTGCAAATGAAAGCAAAAGTTTCTTTAGATATTTTTACCTAGTAAGCAATCGAAGAATGAAGTTGTTCGCATTAAAAACTTGTTCGGCATTTGTTTAATAGCGGTGAATTGAACAGCCAATTCGCTACATACATACTTTTTTAAGATATTCGTAATACTGCGGCTAGCAATGTTGGTTCTGTCAAACAGTTTGTTCAAGGATTTCATCTGAAAAAACCTTTGAGGAATTAATACTAATAATTAATATTTTAAATCATTATCGTTTTAGTGAATTAATGACAAAAATTATTTTTATTATTGTAACTTACGAATTCCTTTCGATAATCATCATTCGTAAGAAGATTTTCGCAGAATTCTTCAAATTCTGATTTAGTGCAGAAAGGCAAATCCAAGTTATATTTTGTAATAAAATTGTCCTGAATACCTTGTTCAATTAAAGCATTATGGCGTGCTTCTTGTTCCAAACGTTAAATTGCTCTGATTTCCTCTAGATCGACTTTGACTTTTTGCAGGTCGTGGTAAATTTCCCAAAGAAGTTCGGAATCTAAAAATGGAAAACAATATTAATAAAAATACTGCAAAAAAATATATTGTAGGAGATTTGTCGAAATTATGGAAGATTATCAATAAAAAATTGTATAATTAGAAAGACATGCAGTAAAGCTTATTTACAATTAGTACCTGAAGTTATTCTATCTTTTTTGGGTCGGTGAGGTTTTTTATCTTTTAAATGCTGGTCTTTTTCTAAAAAAAAAATAAGAAAAAGAATAACATATTATGAATTTTTTAAATGAATTAAGCTCAGATAAAAAACAAAATATTTCTTTGTACGTACTAGAATAATTTGTTTCTTCAGGTTTCTTTCCTAATTTTTCCTTTGATTTATTTACACAACTCTGTGAACCAATTTCTATTTTTGGTTGAAAAATGATGTGTTTTTCCTTAGAAATACTGAGTTTTTCTTCTTCCTTATGTTTATCCTCATCTGAATCTGAATATCCATAGGTTCAATGTCAAGTAAACTTTCATCACCTGAAATAACCAAAAACAAATCATTTATGTTATTTGAATTAATTTTAGAGAGGCGAATGTTGTATTTCGTTCGCAAATTTTTATTTGTAAATAATATATACATACTGTCATCCCACTTTTCCTCTGGATCAGTAGTTAAGTTAGTTTTGATCTTTTTATTCTGTACCGACTTGGTTGTTGCACCGCTTTTGCCGTCTACAAACTTTTTCTTTAATTCAGAGGAACACTCAGTAAGAGTATTGACTTTCAAAACAGCAGGAGTTTTTATAAATTCTTTTTTTTTGATAACATTTTCTTGCAGAGTTCGCTGGAGTCTTATTCTTTGACGATTTTTGATTGACATTTAGTGCAATATTTTCTAACTCTGTTTCGTTATCAGTGTTTAAATCTGGCACATTATGCAAAGCAGCTTCTGCTTCGGCACTAATGTTTAACTTGTTCTGTTTTATTTTACGAACTGCTTCTACAGCCTTTTCTTCTGGTGTTATATCGCTCTCCATAGAAAACGCATATTCCTCGGTTTGTAAGGTTTGTAAGCGTTTCTCAGCTTCATCAAATAACCCTTTAAAAGATATGAACAATTTAAAAACTTACAAAACTGTCATTTTGGACTGTATCTTTATCCTTTTAATAAGTAATGTTGAAATCAAAGCTCAAATTATTATTTGTTTTTATATCCGAATAACATGTATATTAGAAGCAGTTTGAAGTATTTTTATTTAGCATGCGTAAATATAAAAAAAGTTTGAAGAAATTAATACAATAGATATTATAATTACTTAGAATTCATTTTCTAAATTCAGGATTTTTTTTATACTTACTACCAGCTCCTTTTATAATTACATTATATTCTGGCCAGTCATCTAAAGGATCGCCTGAAGTTTTTACCAGATTTTTTAAAACAGCACATCTCTCCTCTTTATAAGGTGGAGGCATAAACGTTGTGACAATTTTGCCTGTTTTTTTGTTCAAAGATACCCAGTCAGAAGAGACCATGTCGATTTTCTTTGTGGTTCGAGGCCCGCGAACAATGAACTCAACCAATTGGTAAACGTAAGAATCATAATTTTTCCCTGCCATCTATATCCTTAAAAACGCTAAAGTCCTATCAATTTTTTATATTCAAAGATTTAATGGGAATATACAACAATAAACTAAATAAACTCGTCATTGTTCGTTTCAAAAGTCGAAAAGTTAGACATAGTGACGAATTGTGAAATATAAGATTTAGATTAGTTTTTCATTACAATAAATTACAATAATTGTTTATTTTTTTAGGTAAGTAGTAAAATCTTAAATTGACGAAGTAGGAATGTCAAATTAATCGAATAAACTGAGTAATAAACAGCCATGTATCACGTTCCAAATGAAGAAGTTAACATAACCTTAACATCTTAAAACCCCTTCTTACCTCTATAATCAGCAGATTCACTGGCGTTGTTTATATCACTCACGTTTATATACAACTTTTTATTCACATGTATGAATTTGTTCAATGTTTTATTCAAAATCGAAACATTAAAGAATTAGCTGAGAGCTAAAGACGCCGGTCGAAACGGTGATCGAAGCATGCAATTGTGGACTGAAAGAATTTGACTGTGATCACGTTATCCAGTGAACCCAATAATCCGCCACTTTTTTGAAATGCTAAAAATGTTATTTCAATCATTATAAATAATGAATTGTATTTCAATAGATAAAAATATTAGTTCGATCATTAATTAAAATTGCATTCAACAATATTTCCTAAAACTGGAAAATCAGAAATAATATTTTTGATGTGTAAACATCTTAGACCTCGATATGGGGAGTCGCGCCTGATTCAAATGAAACCATGGCTGAAAATTGTAACGCGAGCCTCTGACACACGCGTTGTGTCTTATGTCACAGACCGGAGGCTTGCTTCTCTTCACCCACCGAAAGGAGCCCCTCAGTCCCCCCCCCCCTCTCTCGAAAAATATGTTTTGTTTCTTATATCATTGATCATTATTTAAACAATTTTCATTTGTTTGAACAATCTTTTCACCCTCAAATTGTAACAAGTTATTATTCTCTGGAATGTATATCTCGAAAATAATAATTTTCCACGACTTATAGAAAAAAATCTGCCCGCTTCGCGGGCACATTCTCATAGCGCGCTTCGCGCGCGGCTCGCAAGTTTCAGCGCGCCTAGGGCGCGCACCTGTTGGATCTCGCGCTTCGCGCTCGATTGGGTATTCATCTCGCGCTTCGCGCTCGATTATATGGTTATCTCGCGCTTCGCGCTCGATAATGTATTCACCTCGCGCTGCGCGCTCGGACACATTTGTCGTCTAGGTTTTCACACTTCGTGTCCTCGCTAGTGCACGCTTCGCGGGCTAATACTCTCTTAAAGCTTCATCGTTATGACCTGCTTTTGGTTTAATTATGTCAGTTTTACATAAAAAGAAGAACTAATTTACTTAAGGTTCTATCGACCTTAAGGAACACATTCTCATCACGACACTCGCGCTTCGCGCTCGATATTTCGTTTGATCATCATGTGAACCTCGCACTTCACGCTCGTTTCTGTTCATCGTATAATAGAAACCCAAAAGTTCGCCACGACCACATGTTATGTTCAATCTTCTTCAGATAAAAATGACTAAAGTTGCATTTGATTTAAAATGAAGAAGGTTTACCTTTACTTTAGCGTATGTTTCCGTATCTTTATAATAAATCCTACAATCAGAAATATTTTTTTCCAACTATCTGAAAAGGGGAGAAAAGAAGTATTTAAGTCGTTTTTGGAACATATATCTTGCTTTTTCATTCATAATCAAACCGACCCCTAGACTACCATGTGATTCCCTATCTACTCCTAACCATATTTCAAAACCGCTTTTCAACACCCGATTTTCTATGTTTCTACTTTCGCATCCCTTTTTCTTTGTCTCAGGTACACATAAAATATCTAGTTTCCTAGCATGCATAGTTTCTCGTAGTTCTCTTACTTTAAGATCATTCACTCCTCTAGCATTCCAAACACCCAGTCTCCTTTCATCGGCTGAAACTCAAACTTTACGTTTACCGTGTGTATGCATTTAGTCAATCAAAGTTTCAGTCCAGTCCGAGGCTACTTTATTGTATGTATTGTTCATGTTTAGATTGTACACCCAACTACCACTTTTATGCGCGAAATTTGTTTTGCGAGTTGAAATCATGTCCAAGTCAAGTAGTGATTCACCGTATAGTGGAGAATC
>CAKNYM010052983.1:429919-446845 GCA_932195095.1 Andricus curvator
CAAATTTTACACAAATCTAATACCTTCTCTAGATGAGAATGTAAAAAAATGTTTTTTAAACGAATAACAGTTGTTTAAAAAATTGTAAATTATTTACAAAATACTTGGAAACTCGTCATTTATCGATTAAAAATAATTCATTTTGAAAAAAAACACAAGAAATACCGTTAGTAGTATGAATTCATTAGAAAACTGCTATTTTGCATTTTTTCGGTTTCTTTTTTATTCTGTTTTAAGAATTCCTGCCAAGTATTTAAAGTATAACAGGAGAAAAATATGCTGTGTCTAATTTGGAAAAAGAAACATTTTAAAATATTTTTCTTATAATTTTTGAGTACTTAGATGTGTAATAATAATGATAAGCGTCATAATAATGAATTTTCCATAATGAAATTTCCATTTTTTATTATTCTTCTTCATGAAATATAATTAGCCTAACTCTAAATGTTGATGCGTAACATAAGTGCGACATAATGTGTTCTTCCAGAGAACTCATATCGGTCCACATCGGTATTTTATAAACAAAGCTTCACTAAGCAGGCAAAGGAGAGAATGCGTTTTAGGAAATAAAATAGTTTGAGGAATGAATCAATAAATTTTTTAAGTGTTCAAAATTATATCATTTTTAAACAATTTTAGGTTGAAACACTACAATTAAAGGATTTTACATTCTTATTAAAACATTGAAATTAAAAAATGTCACTTATAAATTAAAAATTAAAAAAACTGAAACAATGACAATTTTTAAGTTTAAATTCAGCACTCTGAAATTTTAATGATTCGAGTCTTATTTTATTTAAAATAATTAAATTTCAATTTGCTAATTTTTGAATATTTAATTTTTACTTTCTTATTTTAAATTTATTAGAACAGACATAGCGAACCTGAAAGCGTTTCCCGAGTACTTTCAGAGAAATTATATCGGCCCGCATCAGTATTTCCTGAACAAAGCTCCTGGAAGAGACTGCGTTTTGAGAACTAAAATAGTTTGAACAATCAATCGAGAAATTTGTAGGTGTTTAAAATTATATCATTTTCAAACAGTTTTAACTTAAGAACAGTATAATTTAGCGATTACAAGTTCTTTCTTGAGAAATCTAAATTGAAAAATGTCATTTACAAATTAAAAATGAAAAAAATGATCTAATAAATAAATAATAAAATTAACACATACTGGCTTTCATTTATGCCCATAAAACGGGTACTTTTTATCATTATTAACTCTTGACATTGTATAAACTATTGTTAATTTCGTAAGATAGCAGCGTAAATAAATCATAGGCGGTTTATTTTATTTTTTTGAGTGGGCAATGTTTGTTTAATATTTTAATTACTTACTAATTGTTATCGGTTATGACACTAAATAAAAATATACCTGACTTGCCCCCGACGAACCCCAGCTGGGCTTTCCGGAAAAAAAAGTGGCCCGACCAGCCCCCGACTAGGAATCATGTTGTATTAGGGCCAACTGGGGCTATTTCCACACGGGTTTAAGCTTTTTAATTCGAAATTGCTTTATACTTACATTTGAATGATTAAATTCAAAATTTGAAGGCTTTATTAATTTGCAATTTTGAAATATTTCATAGCGGGGTTTTTCCTGATATTTCAAATATTTGAATTTGAAACTACAATTATGAAATTTAAGATTCAAACTTTGGTTTGGCGGTCACTTGAAAAATGTGGAATAATTGATTCATTATATTTTGGTTATTAAAAGTAAATAATTTTTATTTGATTCAACAACGTAAATTGAACCTTGAAATTTGTTTAATTCAAACGCTTCATAATTTAAGCGTATAAAATGGAAGCTTTTAACACTTTTCAATTGAAATTTTCTAAATTAAAAGTCGTAAACTGCAACATTTTAATTTTCAACTTTTATACATTTTACAGGTGAAATATTTCAAAAAAAGACAGAAATACACACTATCATTTTCAGTGCTGTGAATTGAAGAATTAATCAAAAAAAAAATTTAATTATATCATTTTAAGCAACTCGAATTTTCCCTACAACTTTTTGAAAATCCTGCAAAGGTACAAAAATGATAATTGTTCAATTGTTATGTATGCATGAAAATTCAATAATTTCACTTACATATTAAAAATGTATTACATAGGACAATTAAAATTGTATGGAAAGTAAAATATTGCTGAATATCCCAAAAAAGTCTTCATTAATTAAAAAACTTCAAATCAAATGGTCAAAAATGGAATATTTTAGATTAAAGCAATATTTCAATAGGATTTGGAATTGAATAAAAGCGTTTAATTACAAATTTATTAATTTTAAATTATTTTAGAATTAAGAATAGTTTATGAAGTTTCAATCAAAAGTTTACATTTGTTTAACTACTGAGACTTTGAAATTGAAAAATTTATATTTTTAAAGTTAAAATCTGTTCAGAATCATCCTGTAAACTCAATAATTGTTCAATTTTCAATAATCGTACTACAGTGCATTGTGATTTATTATAATAGCAAAAGTGAAAAATTATTTTTATTGTGGTTTCTTGTAGAAAATCATATATTACCATATCTTACAAAAATTGACAGTAAAGTACAAGTCGAAACGTTGATGTGGATTCTGAAAGTGTATAGTTTGTATTTTTTGTTTTTTTAAATTTACACATTTCTACAATAAACTACTCGTATATACAACACAATTTTTAAGTACAGTTTCCCAATATTTCAACTTTGGTGAAATCTTGTATTCTGTTGTAAAGATTTGTAACATTCTACAATAATTTTACGTACAATTAAAAGATTTTTATGACTTTAAATACCCAAATCAAAAAATGTAAAATCCTGTAGTTTTCTGTTATACCTTGTAGATTTTTACGACAAAGTTGAACGCATATTATCAATACAAAGTTAAACAAATTTTTGAATTGTCGAACGTTATACTTTATTATTTTTTTGTTGTTTTTTTCACAAGCAAATACAAGAAAAAATTAACTATTTGTATTTAACTGTATTTTTTTGTTAAATTTTGTACATTTTCTACAAAAAATTACATGTTTTAACCAAGAATTACAGGTTTTATCAGGATTCATAATAATTTAATTGATAAATATTCTAAACCACCTGTTTACAAAATGTGTATTCCACCAATTTAAAATCCCATCGACTTTTCTTTTTTTGTACTGTTCAATTATTTTCATTTATGTCGTTACTTTTTATTAAGTTTTATTTAGTTTCCAGTTTTAGTCGATTCACTCATTGACAATAAACTAAATTTTGCATGATTTTTATGAATATTTTTGAGTTCTCTTCCATACTACATTTGAATCTCCCGCATATCCCGATCTGTCCCGAATGGTCCCGAACCAAAACATCCTTCAAAAATGGCGGCTCTGACGCCTTTAAGTAGGCACAGATCGTTCCATTGAATCCTGCATCCAGTGTATTATATATATCAGTGAAACAGATAAACCGGTAAAGTCATGTGGATACATCGCTTCAAATAATTCTCAATTCACCTCGTTAATCATTTACGCAAAGTTTTTAGACCGGGGTAAGGTGTTCATATCAAACTAGAATTATCCAGCTCTATAAGATTTCCGACAGTGAACTTCGAGAAAGCGTTGACAACATTTTTGGCATTATAACCTCACTTTTTTATACGTTGCTCCACGTGCCAAAAAACTTTTCAATCAAATTGTCGAATTTTCAAACAAAAAAGATTAAAGTTCAATTAAATATTAGAATTTTTAAAAAGAAAAACAAATTTTTTAGAAAGCAGTTGATTCTTGATCAAAAAAGTTTATTTACATCCAAAAAAGCTAACTTTTCTACAATGAAAACTGATTTTTCAACAAAAGAGTAAAGTTTTTAAACTAAAAATTCTAATATTATAGAAAACAGTGACATTAAAATAAATAAATACATTTTTAACAGAAAAGATCATTTTCAACAAAAAATAGAATAGTTTAATTTCTAGTTAGAGAAATCAAATTTTCAACAAATTAAATACATTTACAGCGAAAAAATTGAATTTTAGACCAAACAAACGAATTTTCTATCCAAAAGATTAACTGTCTATACAAAAAAATTCTCGACAAAAAATTAAGCTAAATTTTTAGTTGACAAATTTGATTTTCAATAAAAACACTAATTTCAAACCATAGAAACATTAATTATTCATGCACAAAAAAAAATGAATTTTTAACAAAGTAGTTCCACTTAGTAGATTTTTTTCTAAGAAAAGGGTAATTAGTGCGCAAGTAGCGCGCACAATTTTCTAGTTATTTAAAATTTACATTTGTGAAAGAAGGTATTCCTTTCTTTGAATTTAAGAGCAATAATTTATTTATAAGGAGTAAAATCAAATTAAGTATTTAATTAAACCCTAAAGGACCTTAAAGCCTAAATTTTTTGAAATTCAAACGCTCAATAAATAAATAATTGTTGAACTCTTATAAATTATGCAATTTAAAGAGCTAAAAAAATATGAAAATCCAAAATTTATAATTGTTCAATTGTTGTTCATAAATCAAAAATTGTTTTTTTTTTTATTTTAAATATTCTCTACAATTTTCAAACAAAGTGATGAATCTTTGACATAAAAATGATTTATCAACACAATGTGTAATAGTTGATATTTCCACCAGAAAATATTTTCATTTTCAATTTAAAAAAAAACTCCTAAACCAAAAAATAATAATTTTCGACATAAGAGTTGAATTTTCAACCAAGAAAGATTGTCCAATCAACAAAGAAAAAAATTATTATTCAAAACGTTGAATTTTAAAGTCATAAACATGAATTTAAAAAAAAAAGAGGTCAATTTACAACACAAAAATATGCATTTTCTATCAAAATAATTGAATTTTTTACTAAAAAAAAAAACAAGTTTTTAATCAAATAAGTGAATTTTCAACTGAAAAAGATAAAATTTATAACAAAAATGGAATAGCTACATTTTTAGTAAAAAAAAAAGAATGTTCAAAAAAATGTGTTAAATTTTTAACAAAAGAAATGAACTTTTAACTAAAATGATACATCTACAATTAAAAAATAAATATGTTATCAGATAGTTGAATTTTCAACCCAGAAGATGATTTTTCTACCAAAAAAGACAAATTTTCAACAAAATAGATGAATTTTTACCTAAAAAAAGATCAATTTTCGACAAAAAATAGAATGGTTTAATTTTAAATCAAGAAAATAAGTTTTTAAGCAAATAAAATAATTTTTCAACATAATAGTTAAATTTTCAATAAAAATACTAATTTTCAAGCAGAAAAATGAAATTTTAACCAAAAAGATTAATTTTCTACCAGAAAAGAATAATTTTTAACCAAATACATGAATTTTCAACCGAAAGGGTTAATTTTGTACCAAAAAAGGAACATTTTTTTTAACAAAATAGAAGAATTTTCAACTTAAAAAAGTTAAATTTTTAACGAAGAATAAAATATTTTAATTTTCAGTTAAAGAAAGAAGTGTTTAAGTAAATAAACTAAATTTGCCACGAAATAAACAAAATAAATTAATTTTCAACCAAATATTTCATTTTTTAATGTAATTTTTAACCTAATATTTGAATTTTCAAGCAAAAAGTGAATAAGTGACCCAGAAGATTAACATTATACCACAAAATACAAAGCTTCAACAGAATAGAGAAATTTTCAAACAAATAGATGAATTTTCCACTGAAGAAGATTGATGCTCAACCAAACATTAAAAAGTTAAGTTTTCAGTCAAAAAATTAATCTTCAATAAAAAATAAAATTTCAAGCCAAGGAAATGAAGCTTGAACATGAAAAAATAATTTTTTTAGCGAAAAAAAAAAAAATTTTCAACGAAATACATGAACTTTGAATCAAAAAGTTGAATTATTTACCAAGAATATTAATTTCCTATCGTTTTGAAACGATTCAAAAATAATAAAAACTTATAAGATATTTTAGGAATTTTGATTTCAAAAGATTTCCTTAAATTTCGAAAAAGAGTTGAAGATTTGTAAGAAAAATGTTTCAATTTGGTATGATTAAAAAATCAAATAAATCCAGTAAATTCAAGAAATATTTAGAAAATTTCAAGAGATTGAAAAAAAAAATTTTAAACTGTAAAAGATTTAAAAAATGCAGATTTTTTTTAAAGATCTCAAACCAAAACTTTAGAAGGTTTGAAAGAATTGTGAAAGGTTTCAAGTGAATGAACAAATTTTCTTAAAATTCCTAGGAAAATTTGGAAGATTTTAAGGCAATTTCTTTACATTTTGAATGATTTTTCAAAATTTCAAGAAAAATTCGAGTGAGCTGAAAATATTTTAAGAAATTTGAGAAGTTTTAAATATTCAGAAATCTTTTCTAATTTTCTCAAGAATATTACAAAATTTATATTTATATAAACTTAAAAACATACTGATAATTCTTATTTTCTTGTAGGGGATAGTGCCCTTGGTTGGGACGGTCCTTGGTTGGGACAACAGGGATAAATGTTTTAGTTTGAGCATTAAAAATCTGAAAAAATTATTCAAGTTTTCTTTTATTATAAAATAAAACTTGAATAATTTTTTCAGATTCTTAAGGCTCAATAAAAGGAAACTTAAATCATTTTTTCAGATTTTTAATGCTCAATCTATAATATTTATCCCCGGTGTCCGAACGAAGGGCACTCTCCCGTAAGTAATTTCAATATTTTTGTGACTAAACAAAATATTTAAAAAGAACCAAGAAGAATGACCTCGCTATATTGTTGAATTTTTAACAAAATAAGTAAATTCCAACCAAATAGTAAATTTTTAAATTATTTTACATTCTTCAATCTTTGTGCAAATATAATTTGCAAATCCATAGGACTTTATTCTGGAAAGAAGAAAATTTAAGTGACTACGTATTGTTTATTATTTAATGTGTTCTTCTATACGAGCAGCGTTTGATAGCGTTTAAAAAATCCTAATTGGAGTTCTTTATCTAAAAGTTTTAATCTTAATTTCTAATGATATGAGATTTTCAAATTTTCATGTGACTTGTGTCACTTACGGAAGCCTCTTTCAAAAGCATTCTAGTCGTTGCCAAGCCAGCATGATTTATGTATGTACATATGACTTAATTGTTTAAAAAATTTCACGCTACTATTTTGCTACTATTTTGTTTAATGTATGCCACTATTGACACTTATTTATCTCTGATGCGATTTCGAGCGCTACATATGACTCAGAATTCATATACGATCCAAATGTTCAAATAATAAAAACGCGGAACCGTGGATGATAAGATAAATAAATTATTAATCACCTAATACAAAAAGTGCTATTCCTCACAGGTGAAATAGATTAATTGTGTAAACAATTCTTATTTTTCTGTTTTTGTTTGTGTTTATCGAGGTGACGTACCATGATCTAGAACCATCTGACTTTAGCTTTTTATCGTTTTAATAAAGATAAAAATTTTACGCAATCGCATTCTTTCACTAAAATTCTATTTCATTTAAAGAAATAATTTTCTTGGTTTAAAATAATGAGATTAAATCAATTGTTTCTGTAATTGCAGCTAGCACTTTATTCGAATAATTTTTTTATATACAAAATAAAAATTTTGAACAAGTATTCATGATTTGAATTTATTTGTTTTTAAGGTTATATAAATATAAATTTCCCATGATACTTGACAAAATGAAATGAGATTTTTTAAGATTTCAGCTGTCAAATAAAAATTTAAAAATGTTAATTTTTAAACAAAAAAGATTTTAATTTTCAGTCAAAAACATCAAGTTTAACTTATGCAGAAAGACGCAGGAAAATAGTTGAATTCTCAAGCAAGAAAGATTACATTTTCCCAATGGCATTTTAAACAAAAAATATGAAAATCAGTACTAAAAGAGGCGACATTTTCTACCAAAAAAAATTTCAACGAAGTAGTTACATTTTTAACAAATTATATATATTCTAAACTGAATTGAATCTTCAACCAAAAAATCTACTTTTAAGAAGGAAGTTTAATTTTCAACCTAGTAGTTGAATATACAACCAAAAAAAGATAATTTCTCAACAAAAAAACGTAATAGTTGATATTTAAACTAAAAAATGTTTTTATTCCACACCCGACCGGAAAGCCCACCTTTTGCCTCTGATAAGCGGAGCTAAAGTACTATCTCTTTCCCGAAAACTAGTTTTGCGGAAAAAAAGTAAAATAAGTGGGGCGAATGTAAAATTTATCGGGAACTTCCGTTTCCTGCGTGAAAGTGTGTGATAGCGGTGAAAGTTTGATGCTGAGTTTTTCGGATAATTGTGGTGAAATTTCCGGTGAATGGATTGTGGATGTGTATAGAAGGGTTCGTTTGTGAGGGATTGATTGAGAAATTGAAAGATTGACAAGGGGGTGAGAATATTTTTGGGGATAAAGACTGATTTGTGTGGAAGTTGAGGTTAGGTGGGTTTGTGGTTTGTGACAGGGTGGGAGGACAAGGTTGGTCGTAGCAGGGCAGGTTAGAGAAAGAGAAAGACAATGCAGGTAGACGCGACGATAGATAGGACAGATCACGATAGAAGGCGGGAGAGTTTGAATTAGATTTATGGCTAGCGATGCGAGTACCAGCAAGGAAAGCAGGGATTGAGACCAGGACGTTTTCAGTACACCGATAGGAGAGAACAAAGAAAGGAGGGCAAGGGGGAAGTATAGGAAAACAGTAGAAAAGGATAGATTGAGGCCGAAGAGCGTGGGATCCATTGAGGCATTTATCAAAAGGAAGAGAGGGGAGAGGGGAAGCAGTGAGGACAAGGAAGATATAGAGTCAAGCTAGAAAAATCAAAAAATGTATAGATCGCCGCCGGAAAAACATAGTTTTGTAGAGAAGGATGAGAAAAATAAGGGGACAGATAGAGACAGAGCTGAGGCTAAAGATCCGTTGGAAAAGGAAAGATTGAAAGAAACGCGCGAAATGATGATAGAAGTAATCGGGATGTATGAAGAAAAGCAGGAGAAAAGGGTAGAGGAAATAAAGAAAGAAATTAGGCAGGAAATGGCCGAACTTAGGAAATAAATGGGAAGAAGTCAGGGAAAAGCTAGAGAAAAGGATGCAGACGTTGGAGCAAAGACTAGAAATGAAGGAAGAGCCTAATAAACTGGTAGATGAGTTGGAAGGCAGAATAAAAAAAATAGAACGCTCAAGCCGTGAGTCTGGAGGTGGGGAGAGTGGAAATAAGGAGAAGGAAAGGTTGAGACAGATATAACAAAGACTAGAAAAGAAAGACAGAGAAGAAAGAAAAAGAAACATAGTGATGAAGGGTCTAAGATTAGAGGAGAAGGAGCTAATGGAAGGAGTGGAAGAAGAACTAAAAAGGCTTGATGCTAAGGTAGAGATAGAGGAAGTGCGAAGTGTAGGAAAGGAAGAGCGAAGAGGGGAAAGAATGGTACTAGTGAAACTAAAGAAATGGGAACATAACAGGGAACTGATGACAAAGAAGAGGGTGTTATATGGAAGCTCGGAGAGAATAGAGGATGATTTGACATGGGTAGAAAGGAACATGCTGTATAAGTTAAGGAAAATAGCACAAGAGGAAAGAAAAAAGGGAAGATGATACAGATAGAAGGTGTATGATGGAATTGGGACGAGGACAAGGAACAGATAGTAAATAATGAGGTGTCGGGAAACTAGAAGAGAAAGGAACGGGAGATAAAGAATTAAGAAATAGTAGGGAACAAAAAGAGACGAGAAACAAAAGTAGGGAAGATTGGAAGATATGCTAATGGAATATAGCAGGCTTAGAAAGAAAGGATAGGGAGTTTATGAGATATTTAACACAATGGGATGTAGTAGTAATGATGGAGACGTGGCTAGGTGAAAAAGGCATTGGAAAGAGTAAGGGGAAGATTACGAAGAGGTTACAAATGGCAGGATCAAAATGCAAAGAGGAAGAATAAAAAAGGCAGAGCAATGGGAGGATTGGTGATGGGAGTAAGGAACGAATGTATAACAGAGAAGGATAAAAAGGAGTTAAATATGGGAGGAAAGAGGTGGAAGATAATGAGGGTTTATGTGAACGGTTATATGCAGGAAAAATCAGAGGAGATGAGGGAACTGATGGAAGGAAATAAGCAAGAGAGTAGGCTTATAATAGGAGGAGACTTTAATGCGAGAACAGGAGATAGTGGAGGAAGGGAATGGGATGGAGAGCGAGGAAGAAAATCCAAGGACAAGATACTGAATGGGGAGGGAAAGAAGTGATTGAAGAGCCTAGGGGATATGGGATGGTTTATCCTAAACGGAAGTATAGAGGGGGATGAGGAAGGGGAATATACACGTTCAGGAGGAAAGAGGGGAACGGTAATTGATTATGTGGTAGTGGACGACGAGGTAAGAGAGAAGGTTCAGAAACTAGAGGTAGGGAATTATGTAGATTCGGATCACTTTCCCTTAATAGTGACAGTAGAGGGAGAAATGAGTAATATCAATAAGGCTAAAAAGGAAGCAAAAGTAAAAAGAGCAGAAAGAGGGGATTAGTCAATGGAAGGTAAAGAACAGTTTAAAGAAAAAGTCAGGAATATCAAAATGGGGGAAGGAAATTTAAACGAGGAAATGGAAATAATTATAGGAGAAATAAGAGGAGTATTAGAGTGCACAAGCAAAAAAGAAGTTAGTGAACGAGGGGATGGAAGTGGATGGGATGAGAATTGTAAACAGAAGAAGAAGGAAGTGAAAAGGGAATTAAGAAAATGGAGAAAAGGGACAAGTTGTGGAGAAGAATATAGGAGAAAAAAAAAGGATTATACTGAGTTGTTTGATCAAAAAAAAAGAGGAGGAAAATAAAATGTTTGAAGAAGAAGCGGAGAAGGCTAGGACGGAAGAAGAGGTTTGGAAGGTGGTAATAGAGAGAGAAGAAGAAGGAAAAGAGTAAACCAGGATATTGAGATGGTAGAATGGAAAAAATATTTTATGGAATTATTAGGAGGGGTAGAGAGGAAAGTTAGGAAAGGAGGAAAAGATGGTAGGGAAACAGATGAGGAGGAGGACATTACAAGGGAAGAAATAGACAAGGTATTGAGGATGATGAAAGATGGAAAGGCACCTGGTATAGATGAGATTCCAAATGAAGTATGGAAATATGGGGGGGACAGAATTGAAGGAATGGGCATGGATAATGTGCAATAGAGTATGGAGAGGAGAGGGGTGGCCAGAGTTATGGAAAGAAGGAGTAGTGATACCAATAGTGAAGATAGGCAAACGGGAGGAGGTCAAAGATTATAGGGGAGTGACACTAATGCCAACACTATATAAAGTATATGTGACTGTTTTATCGGAGAGGTTAAAAAAAGAAGTTGTGGAGAAAAAGATAGAGCCACCGAATCAGACAGGGTTTAGAAAAGGGATGGAGGTGATGGAAAATATATATTTTCTGAACTATTTGGTAAATAAGAGGATTAAAAGTTTACTCAGAAAATACAACTTTTTGACAAAATAGGTGAATTCTT
This sequence comes from Andricus curvator, assembly GCA_932195095.1. Taxonomy (NCBI): domain Eukaryota; kingdom Metazoa; phylum Arthropoda; class Insecta; order Hymenoptera; family Cynipidae; genus Andricus; species Andricus curvator. The sequence continues at coordinate 441,340 of CAKNYM010052983.1, forward strand.
AACAAAAACAGATTAATTTTTAACAGAACAGTTGCATTTTTAACCTTTGCCGATTCTCAAGAAGCTTCGATTGTTTTTAAGGTTATTTAGATCAAATTTTCCTTAGATTCTTGAGAAAATGAGAAATAATTTTTTAAAATTTTAAATATTCTAAATCAAAATTCAGAAAAAATATATAATTTTCAAGTACAGAAAATTTTTATTTTTATTCAAGAAGAGTAGGGTTCATCCAGAAAAGACGAACTTTCTAGAAAATAGTTGCATTCTTAATCGAAACAAACTTATTTTGAGCAGAACAGTTGTATATTCAACCAAAAATAGATCAGATTTCTACTAAAACAGGTGAATTTTTTATCCAAAATGACGATTTTCCAAATTATCGGACAAATTCCTGAATTTCTTTTTAACTGATCTGAATTCTTCTTAAAATTATTAAGAATCCTTTAAAATTGAAAAAATTGCTTTAAAAACATTCAAAACTTTTGGAAATTTCAAAAAGTCTTTCGAAATGTTTGGGTAACTTATTGAACTGAATTTCTTCTTTATTTGAAAAAATTCACATTTTGTTTCAGATTGTGTAAATCTTTTTATTTTTCAAATTATTTTTGCACCTTTTTGAAACTTCTAAGCTACTGCTAGGTATATTATAATGAGGAACAATGTTCATTAAATAATGTTTTTATTCAGGAATATTACACAATTTTCATTTAAACATTTTTTTATTTTCATTTTATTCATCATTTATAAAATAACTACAATTAAAAATTACTAAAATCCCTAAAGAAAATTTATTTTAATCAAAGAATAACGTTCATTGACACTCAGTCAAAGAAAAGTTTCTTTCACTCAGTCAAAGAAAAGTTTCTTTGGTCCAAAGAAATTTGTTCTGATTGAAATTTTTTTCTATTTTAAAAATATTTTTTTCATTATCAGAGGATTGCGTTTACTTCCGTAACGAGGTTGATTTCGTATAATTTCCAGGTATTCATCGGTCACAGGGGAAAGTGCGAAGGCATGTCCATCAGTATCCCTGTGCACAATATATTCCAAATTGTTAGCCTTATCAACTCTATGAATTATGTTCATATTTGGGTGAATTGGTGGACGCTGCTGGCCACCTCGAACTCGAAGCTTGATATCTGCAACCTTTCCATCAAAAGAATTCCTGATTACTTTCACTGGGAGGTCATATGATTCCAAGTTCACCCACTGAGGAGTAGGTGGTCGACTGGTACCGACAAATTCCCATGCTCCTGAGCCCCCTGTTGAACAATCTAAAAAAAAAAGAAAAATACACATTCATTAAGTTTTTTGTACAAAAAAATAGAATTCATCTTAATTAATTTGTTTCTGAAAAAAAACTCCTATCGCCCCGCTGGGAATCGAACCTCAGAACTTCAGATTGCCGGTCGAGTGCTTTCACATTGAGCTACTAGAGAGATCAAGGGAAAAAACTTTTTTCAGAAAATACACGCATTATTTTGCTAGTTGGTACAAGTTAAATTTTTCAAGGAATCTGTATTGTCATCAGAGAATAACATAAATTTTTAACGTCTTTTCAGACTAGATGGAGATATGAATTAAACATTATTTTAATTGAATTTTTTCTGAAAAAAGATCTTCTCCTTTAGCTCCGCTGGGAATCGAACCTTTGAACTTTCGATTGCCGGTCGGGTGCTTTCCCATTGAGCTACTAGAGAGATCGAGAGAAGAAACTTTTTTCAGAAAAAAATTAATTAAAATAATTTTTGATTCATATCACCATCTAGTCTGAAAAGAGGTTAAAATTTCTGTTATTCTCTGATGACAATACAGATTCATTGAGAAAAATAGAATTCCAAAAAAAAAAAACTACGATGCAAAAACTGGGCTAAGCTGAACTTTAGTTCTGAATTCAAATCAATTTCTAAAATCAAAGTTGGCTAAGTCAAATAAAAAAGTAGCTAGATTACGCGCCATGCAAAAAAGCGTTTCGTAAATTTAAGAGAAAAATTTGAAGCATTAATTATAAACAAATTTTTGAAATTACTATCAGAATTAATTATTTATCAGTTAAAAAGGGCAAACAATTTTTATTACTTTATATTACTTTTTTATTATATTTATTTTTTAGGTGTATTTGTTTATTTTAATTTTGAATCGAAAGTAATGAAAGTGAATTTTTAAAAAATTCTACAAAATAGTTGAATTTTCAACTAAAACAGTTTTATTTGAAAACAAATACATGAATTAATTATCAACCAAGTAGTTACGCTTTCAACCAAAAAGATGAGTTTCTAACTGAAATGATGATTCTTCAACGAAAAAAATGAATATTTAGAAAAGTTGCTCAAGTTTTAAACAAGAAAGAGGAATTCTAAAAGAAAAATTTACCAGCTGATATTTCAGTCGAAAAAAAATTTGATTAGAAATCAAAAACGGTTTAATACGTCAGAGAAAGATGAATTTTTATCAAAATTGTTGAATCCTTAACCAAAACTTATTAATTTCTAACCAAAGGATGAATTTTAAACGAAAAATAATAATTTTCTGCCAAAGAAGATAAACTTCTAACTTAATTTAGGAATTTTTAACAAAATAGTTACATTTTTACCAAAAAGATGAGTTTTAAAGAAAATAGTTGATTCCTCAACCAGAACTGATTAGTTTTTGACCAAAGCTATGCATTTCTCAAATGATGATTTTTCAATTGAAAAATGAATTTTTAACAATGTAGTTCAATTTTTTACAAGGTGGTTGCAGTTTTAACCAAAAGAGATGATTTTCTAAATGAAAAATGTAAGATTTGATATTTAAAACCAAACAGATTTTAATGTGAAATGAGAAATAACTGAATTCATCTAAAAATTCCAACTAAAATGATGTTTCTTTAACCAAAAAAAAATAAATTTTGAAAAATGCTGTTTGATTTATTTGAAATCGAAAACAGTTGAATTCATCAAAAGAAGATGAATTTTCAAAAAAATAGTTGAAGTCTCAAGAAAAACTGATCAATTTTCCACCAATGGATGAATTTTGGACCAAGAAGTTACATTTTCTGACGCAGGAAATAAATTTTCAATCAAATAAACACATTTTCAATAAAATAGTTATTTTTTAACCTAAGAGATGAGTTTTTACCGAAAATGATGATTCTTTAACCAAAAATAAATTATTTTTTAACAATGAAGTTCAATTATAAGCCAAAAAAGATGAATACTCAAAGAAAAATGAAATAGTTGATATTTCAGTCAAAAAAGATATTTATTAGAAATTCAAAACAGTTGAATTGATCAAAAAAAGATGAATTTTCAACAAAATAGTTGAATCCTCAACTAAAAGTGATTAGTATTCAGCCAAAATTACTAATTTTCTGAATTATGATTCTTCAAAAAAAAAAAATGTATTTTCAAAAATGTAGTTCAATTTTTGACCAAGTGATTAAAGTTTTAACCAAAAAAGATAAATTCCTAATGGAAAATATAATATTTGGTAATTCAAACGAAAGACATTTTAATCTGAAATCAGAAATAATTGAATTCTCAAAAAAAAAAAAACAATTTTTTAACAAAATCGTTATGTTCAACCAAAACATATTTATTTTCTACCAAAAAGACGAATTTTCAACCTAATTCTTTCATTTTCAACAATATAGTTACATTCTTGACCAATCAGATGAGTTTTCAACTAAAATGATGTTTCTTTAACAAAAAAAATGAATTTTCATGAATGATGTTCAATTGATTTTAAATCGAAAACAGTTGAATTCATCAAAGAAAGATGAATTTTCAACAAAATAGTGAAATCCTCAACCAAAGACTGATGAATTTTCCAGCAAAGAATGAATTTTCGACCAAAAAGTTACATTTTCTGACAAAGAAAATAAATTTTCAATAAAATACACACATTTTGAATAAAATACTTATTTTTTAACCGAAGAGATGAGTTTTTAACTGAAATGATGATTCTTTAACCAAAAACAAATGATTTTTCATGAATGAAGTTCAATTTTGAACCAAAAAAGATGAATAATCAAAGAAAAATGAAATAGTTGATATTTCAGTCAAAAAAGATATTTATTTGAAATTCAAAACAGTTTAATTCATCAGAAAAAGGTGAATTTTCAACAAAATAGTTGAATCTTCAACCAAAAGAGATTAGTTTTCAAGCAAAATGATTTACTTTCCGAATGATGATTCTTCAACAAAAAAATATATTTTAACAATGTAGTTTAATTTTTAACGAAGTGATTAAAGTTTCAACCAAAAAAGACGAATCCTTAATGGAAAATATAGTATTTGATATTTCAAACCAAAGACATTTTAATCTGAAATCAGAAATAATTGAATTCATCCAAAAAAGGACAATTTTTTTATCACAGCCGTTTTGTTTAACCAAAACAGATTAATTTTCTACCATAAAGACGAATTTTCAAACCAAATGCATTAATTTTCAACAGGATAGATACATTTTTAACCAATGATATCAGTTTTCAACTAATATGATGAATCTTTCACCAAAAAAATGAATTTTTAACAATGTGGTTGAATGTTGAACTAAGTGGTTGAATTTTCAACCAAAAGAGATGAATTCTTAAAGAAAAATTTAATTTACATAGTTGATAATTCATTCCAAAAAGACTTTGATCTGAAATCAGAAACAGGTGTGTTCATCAGAGAAAAACAAATTTTTAAATACCTGTCAAAAATTCATTGTTCGTGAAAAGTGTCTTTATTTCCTCTGTTTTTTGAGCATTAAATAAGATAAGTAGGAATACTAATAATTTATAGAATAAAAAATAATATTTTTAATAAATATTAGAGTTGTTTTTATACTTTTGAAATATTCTGTTAGAAAACTGGGAATTCCCCTCAGAAAACTAAGTTAGTTTTTGTTTACACACTTTTAAAACTGGTCTACACAAAGTGTATCGGACTACGCAAAATCTACACTTAAAGATCATAGCCATTTTGGTTCAGACTAAGTAGATCAAAAGCCGTCATTCCATCGGTAAAAAACCGTGAAATTTTACGTTTAAAAGGCTGAATAATTTTAAATAAAAGATTTTATGCAAAACCGGACGGTTTTCGTACCTTTCTGTGCGCGTTTGTGGGACGCGAAGTTCTCGTTTGTCGGAGGGGGTATTAAAAGTATACTTTTACGGAGTGCGCGCATGCGCTTTTGGTCCAAAGCGGCGACACTCCTGGCTCTCTCTTCTGACGCATGCGTGGTACATATCACAAATGTTTGTAGACTGTGCAATACAAATGAACAGAGCATGCCGGCTGGCAACACGCAGCAACACGTGGGTCCGCGAGTCTTTCGTTAACCGATAGATAACAATTGTGTCGCGATGGCAAAGATTTTATTTGACTAACTAAAACTAAAATGAACATAACCGCACATGTCTATAATAAGACTAGTATGAAGCTCACGTGCAACATTTAATGTTATGTTTAATTTTAGTTATAGTTATTCAAAATGATTGTTGTATTTTTCCTTACGGGGGGCTTCGCCCCCCGAACCC
>CAKNYM010052983.1:453595-464972 GCA_932195095.1 Andricus curvator
TCTTCAACCAAATAGTTGCATTTTTATCCAAGAAAGATGAAATTTCTACTAGAACAGATAAATTTTTAAATCAAATTATTGAATCATTATCATATTATATAATCATTATACAGGGTGTCCAAAAAGTCCCGGGACGGCTGAATATTTCCTCAGGTAAGATATTTTTCAGGGCGGTCAAGGTCATTCTTGAAGGAACTTTCAACAAGGAATTCAATGCTGACCTTTATTTTGATCTTGACCATGACCTTCACGGTCATTTCAAGGTCAAATTGATTTTGTTAAATGGGAACCTCTATTTTTGACCCCGGGAACTGAGAGAGCGGAAAATTCTACGTCCAGATATGACCTTGACAAATCGAAAATTTGACCTAGAAAGGTCAGGGCAAGGTCAAACAACGTGCAGCAGGATGACTCGACTGGCATGCATTTTTGAAGAAAATGTCCTGGTGAAGGTTCTGGTCATAGACAAGGTCAAAGTCACCAATCGATCGGAAGTATAAAATGCTACAACTCTTGCGTTGAATATTTTCTTCATAAATGCATGCTGGTCGAGTCATCCTGCTGTACGTTGTTTGACCTTGCCATGACCTTCCCAGGTCAAATTTCGGATTACTCAAGGTCATATCTGGACGTAAAATTTTCCGCTCTTTCAGTTCCCGGGGTCAAAAATAGAGGTTCCCATTTAAAAAAATCAATTTGACCTTGAAATGACCGTGAAGGTCATGGTCAAGATCAAAATAAAGGTCACCATTGAATTCCTTGTTGAAAGTTCCTTCAAGAATGACCTTGACCGCCCTGAAAAATATCTTACCTGAGGAAATATTCAGCCGTCCCGGGACTTTTTGGACACCCGGTATAATCATTATCATATAATCTTATCATTATTTATTATGATTATTATTTTTTCTTTATTTTATTTTCTTTATTTTAGCATTTTTATCCAAGAAGATTGAAATTTCTACTAAAACAGATGAATTTTCAAATCAAAAAATCAAATTAAAAAAAAAATTTGAATTCTCAGCCCAAAAAAGATTTTAGTTTTACCATTCAACATCAAAATATGAGTTTTAAACAAGAAGTCAATTTTCTACGAAGATACTGATTTTTTAAACCAAAAAGAAGAAGTTTCAAAAAAAGCAGTTGAACTTTTAAACAAAAAGGATGACTTTTTAACAAACTTATTGAATCTTCAACCAAATAGTTGCATTTTTATCCAAGAAAGATGAAATTTCTGCTAGAACAGATAAATTTTTAAATCAAATGATTAAAAAATTTGAATTTTCATCAAAAAAAGATTCTAGTTAGACCACTCAACATTAAAATATGAGTTTTAAACAAGAAGTCAATTTTCTACGAAGATACGTGATTTTTCAACCCAAAAAGACGAATTTTCAACAAAACAGTTGCATTTTTAACCAAAAAGGATGACTTTTTAACTTTAACTTTAAATTATCAAGAATGATGAAATTTTTTCTTGAACAGATGAATTTTTGAATTAAGTAAACCAATTTTCAAATAAATAGTTGAATTTTCATCCAAGAATTCTCAACCAAAAAGAATGACTTTTTAACAAAACTGTAAAATATTTTCAAATAATAAATTTTATAGAGAATCTTCAGGCGAAAGAATTTACAAAAAAAGTAATATAAATATAAATACAAGGCACATTATTAATTAATGGTATACATAAATTACTAACAAGAATATATAAATTTTTTGACCTTTTTTTTCTAAATCCTTGAGCTGTTACGTATTTAAGTACGGTCCCTAACCTACCAATATCGTTTATAAATTTTTCAACAAAATTAGTTTCTTTGTTTATAAGAGGATTTTTTGATATTGGGAATATAACAGTACTGAATTTTATTTAAATTTTAAATAAAACGTTTTCTAATTCTAAGTTGTGAAGCAGATTTATTCAAAAATCTAAGAACATATCTTAAGAGTTGCGTCATAAGGTGGAAATAAACAAAATATAATTTTATATTCTTTACCGAGGGTAAAACAGTTACACACTTTTCACCAAACGACGATTTCAGAACTTTTTTCTATTACGGGTGGTCTCAAGGTCCAAATTCGGAACTGGTCGAGGGTAGTATTCTGAATAAAATTATGATAAAATTCTTTTCAGTCATGCCTAAATAATTAAGAATGTTAACACTGTTTAGCGTATTTAGCCTTAGACCACGGAATGATAATTATAATAATTAAAACACGAAATTATGGAAATATTTTTTATTTGGCAAACACGTTTTAAGGAAACAATTATATTTCACTAAAACACAGTATTTTTTCAATAAATAAAATTTTTATTTCCAAAAACTCAGACAAGAACAAAGTGAAAAACTCTTTTAAGAAAAAAGTCTCAAGCTTCAAAAACAGGACATTTTGGCGAAATTTCGACCTATGTTAACCCTAATTATACCTACCAGCAAAATCCAGGTAAACCGCAAAGGTAAGAATCAGAATGCAGCTAGCGATCTTCATTTATTCTGATAGGTTTCGGGAACGGTAGCTGAGAAAATTAGGCTAAATTCGCTGCTATATCTAATAACCTTTATAAGTTCACTTAAAATTTCTTAGGCAATGAAGTGCTTGTCACAACTTTTAAGCGGAAACATAAATTAAAAACAAACTTTTCCATGAATTCACTTTACTGCCCGATAACACCATGATTGTGATGAAATCATCCGATAGTCGAGGAATGTAGGTGAAGGGAAATATCAGTATACGATATGAAGCATTTGTAGTTCTTGAACCACATTTATTTATAAATCATCACTGCTGTATTTAATCTGAATGAAAAGACCCTGGAAAATTCTTGTATGAAGAAGATTTTGAAATATTTGTAAATTAGTAATGCGATCTCGCTACGCATGATCATCACCGAACTTCCGGCTTCAGATTACAAAATAATTTCATAATTGGATTTATTTAGCGCTTATTTTACGTTTTAATATGTATTTTGCATATTCTCAGGAAATATTAATGTATAAACAATATACTGCGAACAAAATTTATCAATATCAAGTGTTGAATAAAGTTATGTTTATAGTTTTTAAAAAGGGCCCATCTTGGAAAATCGACAGTTTCCTTATCGTGCAACTTCCTATATCATACTAATTCTTTCTTGCATTTTTTTCTAGAAAAGTAAAAAAATTAAAAATAAAATACAAGTTTCTAGAATTCAAAAACTTCTACAACTTTCTATTAATATTTTTTTTATCTCTGTTGTAAAATCTACAAGGTATTACAGACAACTACAGAACTTCACATTTTTTTAATTTGGGTGTTTGACGTTATAAAAACACTTTAGTTTCACAGATTTAAACAAAAAAATATAAATTTGTACAAACAATACTTCTAGAATCCGCATCAACTTTTCGACTTGTACTTTACTGTCAATATTATTTTTGTAGGCTACGTAATATATAAGCATCTACAAGAAACTACAATTTGAAAACAATATTACTCTTTTACCAAGAACGTTTGCTATTATGATAAATCACATTGAACTGTAGTTCGATTTTTGAAAACTGAAAAATAATTGACTCTACAGGATGATTCTAAATCTGTTCAAATTAGGCAAGTCACAGATTTCAGCGTTAAAAATATAAATTTTTCAATTTGAAAGCCTCATTAGTTAAACAATCGTCTCAATTTAAAAATAATTTCAAAAAGTCAACGCTCTCACTCAATTCAAAATCCTATTCAAATATTGTTTAAATCTTGAATATTCTATGTTTATCTTATTTAATTTGAAATTTTTCAATAAGGAAGATATTTGTTTGAATATTTAGGAATACTTTACTTTTCATTTAAAATGAGCAATTATAAATCAAATATTAAAAACTAAACAATTTTAAATTGAATTATTCAAAATAGAAAGCCTTGAATTGTCAATTGTTTAAAAAAATTTCATATTAATATATTAGTAAGATTATTATTACATTTTTTTAAATTTATATAAATTGGTTCCCCTGATGATGGAAATGGTGTATTTCCGAAACTATAAATACAGCTTTGTTCTTCTTTTTTCTCCTATTTTGGATTGGAAAGAAACTTAAACAGAAATACGATTTTGACATTTTTTTTCAACATCAAGAATTGGATCAACATTAACCAGGACAGTAAAATTTTCGGATGTTAAAGATTACATGCTATTTGGCGAAAGTTTATCTTACGATGGAATAAAATCTGTCGTCTGCTACGTCCTTTGCAGCCCTGGAAAAACGGCAAAGTAAGAGTGAAAAGCTATAAATCAGGACACCAGAGTTAAAACAACTTTTTACTTACCTAATTGTTATTTTAAAAATAATTAAACTTTTCGCTGACGAATCAAAACGTATTTTTCGTGAATGTAACTAAAGAAGTTGACACAATAACAACAACCATCGTCACCATCTTTAAAGATTACTCCATGGCTTATGTAGTTCATCAGATGGTAACCGATCTTGAAAGATTTTATCGTCATACTTTCTGCCACAGTCGGTATTGTAGGTTAGGTACAAAACGAAAAATAGGAATCGAATTAATTTTGAAATTGGAACATTCAGTGGCGGATCTATAAGGTATTTGCCGCCTTAAGGCTAACAGAAATTGTCTACTCTTAGGCTACCAGAAATTAGCAACTCGATTTTGAATCTGCAGTAAGATATGTACCCTGGCGAAATTTTTTACAGCCAAAAGTTTTTTTTTACAGCTTGGACAAAACTGATTTTTCGGACAGACTGAAAACCCCCGAAAATAAAATTCTCGACACTGTAAAATTTCCGAGCTGGAAAATTCGCGATTAATAAAATTACCGAACAGTTAACAATATTACCGAATTTGAAAATTCCCGGCAGTTAATAATATTACCGAATTTGAAAATTCCCGACAGAAAGTTGCCGAATTATAAGATATCTGAATTAGAAAATTCCCGAATTTAAATAATTAATTTTCTTCGAATGAATATTATTTATTAAGAATACAATAATCAAATATTTCTATTTAAGAAAATGTTTAATGTTTAAAGTTTCTAAAATTATTTTTTTATTAATTGAATGTTTACAGTCGCATCGACTGTCAGGGTCATTAGCGACTGTACTGTAGGGTTAATTATAAACTGTAGGGTAACTGTGGGGTAGTATACCAAGGGACAGAAGCGAAGCTTTCTGAAAAACACATCCAGCGCGCTTCCTGCTTTGGGAATCGAACCCGCGCCATCGTGGCTGCCAAGGCTGCAGTGCTGGAACATGAGACAAGCACGATACCATCTGAGCCACGATGACTCCCTTCTAAAATTATTGTTTGAATTTAAAATAACAATATTTGAAATGAAAATTTGAAGGACTGAAAAGTCCTGGAAAATAAAATTCCCAACTCTGTCAAATTCCCGAATAATAAAATTCCCGAGTTGTAAAATTCCCAATTAAAAAATTTCCGAACAGGTTACGATATTACCGAAATGGATAATTCCCAACAGTTTATAATATTACCGAATTTCAAAATTCTCCACAGAAAATGGCCAAATTATAAAATATCCGAACTAGAAAATTTCCGAATTTATACAAATATAATAATCAAATATTTTTATAAAGAAAAAAATTATTTTCAATGTTTAAAGCTTCTAAACTTATTGTTTAACTTTGAAATCACAATAATTTAAAAAATATGTATTTCTGGATGTAAATTGTCTTCAAGTATTGTTATTTTGAATTCAAACAATAACACAGCCACACAAAAAAAAATCTTTTTGCGGATCTGGAGGTCAGAGCATATTTACTATAGGCTCTGGGGGTCGCTGAATCCGAATCCGAGGTCCAAAAAACCCCAGCACGTCAGGGTTCTGACATAACCTCAAAAAACCTCATAAAAATCTTTTTTCGGGCCTGGAGGTCAGACCATGTTTACTATATGTTATTGGGGTCGCTGAATCCGAATCAGAGGTCCAAAAAACCCCAGCATGTCAGGGTTCTGACATAACCTCAAAAAAATCGTATAAAAAAATCTTTTTTCGTGTCTGGAATTCAAACCATGTTTACTATATGTCTCTGGGGTCGCTGAATCCGAATCCAAGGTCCAAAAACCCCCCGCAAGTCAGAATTCTGACATAAACTCAAAAAATCTCATGAAAATTTTGTTCGAGTCCGGGGATCAGACCATGTTTATTATATGTTTTTGGGGTCGCTGAATCCGAATCCTGAGGATCCGACTGTCTGCATCGTAAAACGCTTGGGTGCGCCTGCCATGACGGCATCAAAGCCGTACTCCAGGGACTTAGCCGGATCACAGGCTCATTCCGTTGCCCGCCCTCACTGCGAGGAGGTGCCCTGGATGCTACGGATTCGGCGACCCCAAAAACATATAGTAAACCTGGTCTGACCTCCAGACCGGAAATAAAATTTTTATGAGGTTTTTTCAGGTTATGTCAGAACCCTGACGTGCTGGGGTTCTTTGGACCTCGGATTCGGATTCAGCGACCCCAAAAACATATAGGAAACATGGTCTGACCTACAGACCCACAAAATGATTTTTATGAGGTTTTTGGAGGTTATGTCAGAACCCACACGTGCTGGGGTTCTTTGGACCTCTGATTCGGATTCAGCGACCCCAAAAACATATAGGAAACATGGCCTGTCCTCCAGACCCGAAAAAAGATTTTTTTATGACGTTTTTTGAGGTTATGTGAGAACCCTGACGTGCTGGGGTTTTTTGGACCACGGATTCAGATTCAGCGACCCCAGAAACCTATTGTAAACATGGTCTGACCTCCAGATCCGAAAAAAGGTTTTCTTTTGTGGCTGTGTAATTTTAGAAACTTTGGTCAGGAAAAAATATTTTTTTTCTATACAAATATTTGAGGATTGTATTTTTAAGAAATAAATAATATTGATATAAAAACAATTTTTCTCATTCTTTCGGCAGTTTTATAATTCAGAAATTTTCCAGTTCGGATATCTTATAATTCGGGAATTTTCCAATTCGCGAAGTTTATTACATATTGGAAAATTTTATTATTCGGGAAATTCCCAATTCCGGAATTTGACAGAGCCATGAATTCTATTTTTTTAGGATTTTTCAGTCCTCCAAACATTTTCATCCAAAAATATACTTTTTCAATCATTGTTATTTAAGATTTAAGCAGTAATTTTAGAAACTTTAAACATTAAAATTCTGTTTTGATAAAAATATTTGATTATTGTATTTTTAATAAATAAATAATATTCATGAAAAAAAATTTTCATTTGTCTAAATTCGGGAATTTTATAATTGGAGAATTTTTTTAGTTTGGATGTTCTGGAATTCAGCAATTTTATGTCTGGAATTTTCCAATTCGGTAATATCATAAACTGTCGGGTATTTCATCATTCGGGAATTTTTCATTTCGGTAATATTATAAGCTTTCCGGGAATTTTATTATTATGGAATTTTCCTATTCGGGAATTTAGTTATTCGGGGATTTTCTAATTCAGGAATTTTACAGTCTCGAGAATTTTTCAGTCTTCCCAATTTTTCACCATAAGTGTATTTGGATATTATTTTTCATTTCGAGAAAGCTATTTAATTAAATAATAAAATCATTACACATTTTTTATGGATTTTATAATTTAATTGAATAGTTTTTAGAAAATAAAGAATAATGTCCAAATACACTTATGGTGAAAACCCATTTTTTTTCTGAGTTTTGAAAAAAATTAAGTTTTATCCCAATGCAATTGGTGTTATTGTTTATCCCTCAGCTTGCAGACATCTTTTATTTCCCAACCTAAAATGCCTGATAGAATATACTTAAATTTCCATCAATATTGTCCTAATATAAAATGTTATCTACAATACAGAATTAAGATTTTCAATTTACATTCAATATTTTTGATGAATATTTATTTCATAACTTTTTTAAATAAAATTTTTCCTGATTTTTCTGTTCGAAAATTAACTTGTTGAATAATAAGAAAAATTTGAAGCATGAAATAAGGTCGATAGGACTTGTAGTTGTTCAGAAATAATCTTTTAGCTTCAAAATTTTACTGGCGTAACAGTATTTTACAATACTGGCGGATCTCGAAACTTTCAAAACGGAAATTCCTATCTCATAACTTGTAAATTATGGTTAAGATCATAGTAAATATGGCGACTTTTTCGAATGTTGTCGAGTGCTTTATTGACAGTCATGAAAAATATATAACCATTCGTCCGCAATAAGTGGAATTATTTTTAAAATGAAATGGTAATAATTGCAATGTTTTTAAAAATTTGGTGTCCTGATTTCCAGATCAATTTCATCCATACCTCACTGTTCTTTGCACTGCTGTCAACTTCATAGCAGAAGACGTTTTTTCGCTGACAAATTATTCCGAGACAGTTTAAGGGGTCATTCTACAATCTCGGCAAAAAAAGGTGATTTTCCAGAATATTTTCTCAACAACTACTATATATAATTGAATACAATTTTTAGCATTTATTTACGCTGTCTCAATGTTTACAAAAACAATCTTTGCACATAAAATTATTATTTAATTTAGGTATTATTTAACAATAAACAAAGTGTCTAAAAAAAAGACATGTCCACTGCGCGCACGATATCTCCAGTCAGCTTCATCTGAAACAAATAAATCAGAAATTTTCTTAATTAGTATGACCATAGCTCTGGAGTGACGAAGCGAATTTTATTTTTATTTTGCAAAATAACAAAATGGCGGCAGTTTAAACAAAAAATTTCCAAAAATCGTGTTTTTTGCTCTTTTTTTGTTAATTTAACTGTGATAAAATTAAAAAATGTTTAAACCGCTTCGTCACTCTGTAGAATCTTATATTCAGAATGAACATAGAAAATTTGAAAGTAATCGTCTGAAAACTTTTTGAGAAATCGTGCGCGCAGAGCGCAAAAACGTTGTTTCGAGAAAAAAGCGTTTAAAGTTTTCGGAACATAAAAATTGTAAAAAAAGTTACTTACACTTAATCAGCGATCCCTGCTCCATGTAATATTCCTTCTGCTTGTTTGAATGAATCCTCCTGATTTGATAATCTCTTTCACTTTATATCTAACATTTTCAGTAAACGAAACTGCACAAAATGAAACTACGCTACGATGTTTACAGGCACTCAGCTCTCTACGCGCGTTTGCTCCAAGCTCTCAAAAGTTTAGAAAGACTCCGAATTTCTGTGTGAAATTTTGATAAGATATTTCTGAATATATAACCTATCGAAAAATGTAAAGAAAAAAAATCGATTTTTTAAAAGTGAGATAGTAGAATGACCCCTTAAAAACACGGAATTATCCCAGTTTCGTGTAAAGTTTATTAGACAAGGTTCATTTTTGTTGCAGCGAATCTTTCAACGGAAATCGATGTAAAGTTTATCTTTTCTTTTTTTCTGTGATTACTAACTCGACTAACAGTATCTACAAGCGATTAGAATCAAAAATTGTTTTTTTTTCTTCACTACATAATGATGACTATTATAATATTATTGAATATCAAAATGTTCTCAATCGTAAACCTAATTTGACACATAACTTTCCTGAGAAAAAACTACAGAATATTTGACACATCAAAAATTCTAATAACCTTGATTTACAGATTAATAAACATAAACAATTGTACTCGAACAATTCAGACATTTCCGACCCTTGGATTCTTATTAATTGTACAAATACTCAGATTCCTGACCAAGTTAACGATTTACTTAGGTTAGGTGATAAATTTAGCTCTACTTTTTTAACTTCTAAAAATCAACACATCTTTTTAATTGTCAAAGATATAGGAACTAGCATTAATAAAATTGCAGATAAATTACAAGCAGAATTAGGAAAAAAAATTCTTTCTCTATCTTATCAATACATTAAAAAACCTAACATAATTTTTGATTCAAATAGAATCATTTCTAAAAATATTGCTGTAACTAAAACCTTTCTCAAAGGAAATCAGGATATTTTTATAACACGTGCTGATAAAGGTAACGTTACTGTTATCCTTGATAAACAAGATTATTATAACAAAATAAGATTGATGTTAAACGATAACACAACATATGAAAAAATTGATTATAACCCCTTCAAATCCGTACAAAGTAAAACTTTGAATAAAATCAACAAATGGAGACTAAAAGGGGTTTTAGGCTCTAACACAGATAGACAAGACCTTATCACAGAAAATACTAATCTGGCTAGAATTTATGGACTTCCTAAAATTCATAAAATGAATTTCCTTTGAGACCTGTTGTTAGCACTATTAATTTTCCCGCATATACTATGGCTAAGGTGTTTAATAATATTTTGAATTCTGCTCTTCCTAAACCTAAATCCTTTATTAAAAATGCTATTGATTTGAAATAAAAACTAGATAAAATCCTTAATAAATTAATAAACTTGATAAAATTCCTTCTGATTACATTATGATCTCTCTTGATGTAACTTCTCTCTTTACTAACGTTTCTGTAGATTTGGTTCTTAATATTATTGAAAAAATATGGCCTTATATTAAGAAAGTTACTGCCTTACCTTCAGATAAATGCAAAGAAGGAATAAAATTCCTAATGGATAAAACTTATTTTTAATTTGATAATATTTTTTATAGACAAACTTTTGGAAATCCCATGGTTTCTCTTATTTCTAATAATTTAGCCGACATGGTAATACAGGATTTAGAATCCGAGATTTTCAATAAACTAGATTTTCAAATCCTTTCCTACTTTCGTTATGTAGATAATACATTTTTGATTATTCTTGAAGACAAAATTGAAATTACGATCAAAACTTTTAACTCAATTCATAAAAGATCACAATTTACATATTGAATAGAAAATAATAATACTATTAACTTCCTTAATGTTAGTATTATCAAAAACGATAATGGTAACATCTCTACTCATTGGTTTCGCAAATCAACATATCCCGGCAGCTTACTTAATTTTCTATCGAAACATTCATTCCAACAAAAACTAGCTATTATAAATAATTTAGTTCATTCAGCTATTCTACTTTCAGATAATAAATTTCATAATGATAACTTAAAAATAGTAAAGCATTATCTTTTCCTCAATAACTTTCCACTAAATATTATTGATAAACAAATTGATAATAGATTGAAAAAACTTAATATCAAAAACATAATTAATAACTGTAATAACATTATTAAAAGAAAATTTGATCCTAAAAGCATAGTCTAGTATATATACAATTATCACTGAAGTTAAGCAGCGTTGGGCGCGGTTAGT
This sequence comes from Andricus curvator, assembly GCA_932195095.1. Taxonomy (NCBI): domain Eukaryota; kingdom Metazoa; phylum Arthropoda; class Insecta; order Hymenoptera; family Cynipidae; genus Andricus; species Andricus curvator. The sequence continues at coordinate 464,795 of CAKNYM010052983.1, forward strand.
ACTTGGATGGGTGACCATTCGAGAATACTGAGTGCTGTTGGCACATCGTGGGTGTGGTGAGCCCACACTTGTAGTTATTTATAACTACAAGAAAAACTATCCACCTAGAAACACTACCCAAATCGGGTAGTGTCACGCCTACCCTGAAAGAGAAATGGCTTAATGGTATACTTACTTA
>CAKNYM010052983.1:465372-511495 GCA_932195095.1 Andricus curvator
CACGCTGAGTACCTAGAACACATACTATCAGGGTGTCCGACCCACGCGGGAACGACGTATATCTATAGACATAATGCGGCCCTAAGAGTGCTTTATTACCATCTTTGTCGCTCTTACGGTGTTGGCCGCGACCCTGCCCTGCCGAATGCTCCAAAAGAGATAGAGTCGATTGTCCGAAACGAGAAGTGCCAAATTTTCTGGAACTACGATTTTCGGGCAGCAGTCTCCGTTGCGCACTCGAGGCCTGACATTGTTCTCCAAGACTTTGAGAAACGAACTATATTCGTGATCGAATTCTCGGCTCCGTCCGAATACAACATCACTGCAAAGGAGAAAGAAAAAGAGGAGAGGTATTAAGACCTTAAAAGAGAGCTACAACGACTGTACCCAAAATATTCGGCACAAGTAATTGTCCTTGTGATAGGTGCACTCGGAGGTGCGAAACTATCACTGGTTCGTAACCTTAAAGCAATACCCGCGTGCCAAAAATATGCCCAGGCACTTGCGAGATGGATGCAGAAAGCTGTCATCCTTGGGTCGCTTCGTGTCCTCAAGACACACGAGGGTTTCGCCGGCCTGTCGTTGTGATTTTGTCGTTGCCTATGACCACGCATCTCACGGTTGTGAGACGTGGCCATAGGTGTGATTTACCGCGGAGCTACTGGGGGCTATTGACATTTTGTCGGATGGCAGTTGCTCTTAGTGGGACCCTGCGGTGGTTGTTTAACTTTTTTTGCTATGGTAAAATTTCAGAAAATAAAAAAAGACTTAAAAAATTATAAAATTAGCACCACCTTTAGTACGAGTATCAATTCTAAACTTGATAGAATGATTAAATTAGGCAAAGACCAATTAGAAACTGTAGAAAAAAAGAAATGGTTTTTATTGAAAAAGAACTGGATAACTGTCTCAATAAAATCACTGATCTCGACCATCTTAATAAATCTTACAATTCTATTCAAGAATTATTTTTATAAAATTTATAACAAATTCCTAATAATACATTTCTGAAATTCAAGAATATTAAATTAGATTAAAATCAAATTCAAAATCCCATTTAACGTCCAATAATCAAGTTAATGTATAGAATTCCGGAAAATGAAACAAGAATTCAACGATAAAATTTGGACAAATACCACAAAATGCTCCCATTGCAATTCCTAAAAACAAAAAATTTGTTTCTTTGCACAAAAATAAAAAAGAGGAAAGAAAAATATTGAATACAGAAATTAACTTATCTTGCTTGTTTCTACTTCTTAAATAACCGTTTTTAAAACTTCAACTGTTATATTACTTTGAAAATTTTCGCGCCTTTTTCTTCACTTCTATTGTATGTTAGGTTAGTTGATTTTCCTTGACATTCACTTTTGGAGTTATCTTTATGGGAGCAGGATGCCTTTCCATCCTGCTCTCATTATAATAAAAAATATATTTTTCAAATTTATAAATTTTATTTAGTTAACAGCCTGTTATAAATAATTATTTTAATTTTATTCACCACACCAAAATTTTTTGAAGTCTTTTTTTAATTGAAATATGGTAACCATGATTTTTTACTATTGTGAACTTAACCTCTATCTTTATTATGATATTATTATTTGCTAATCAAATTATAATTTCTTTTTACAGAAAATTAATACATTAAATTTTAATCGACATCTGTTGATATATATTTTTAACTTCACTACTGACTTTGTAAATCCGAAAAGATGACTAGGACTTTCCTAACTATTTCGTAAGTGCGTTATTTACACATTTTTTAAATTGTGAATATTAATACATAAGTAAGATTATTATTACATTTTTTTAGATTTATATGAATTGGTTCCCCTGATGATGGAAATGTTCTGTTTAATACATTTTCAATATGTAAGTGAAATTATTGAATTTTGATGCATGAATCACAATTAAACAATTATGAATTTTGAAAAAAGTTTGTGTTAGTTGAGGAGACATTTACAAGTTTTAAGAAGATCCAACCTTAATTTAAAACTGGAAAAGATTTCGAAAAATAAAGAACTAAATTTAGATTTTTGAAGATTTGAAATAAAATTGTTAGGCTTTTTAAGGATCTTTGAAGGTTTTAAGAAGATAAACAAAATTCCTTAAGTTTGCTGGGGAAATTTTAAGTGATTTTCTATTTGAAAAATGAATTTTAAGAGAATATTTTAAAAGATTAGAAAATTTTTTTGTTAGATTAGAAAAGATGTTGGAAAGCGATGTTATTTTCTAAGTGATATAATTTATAAAAATATAATGTTAGAGATGGTAAAAATGACATACTTTAGACATGAATTATGTCTTTTTCACCATCTCTAACATTATATTTCTAAAAAAAAATTTTGAATAATAAATGACAATTGAAGAATTATCAATTTGGAAAATAATCGAGTAAATTTAAAATATATTTAGAAGTCTTGACAAGATTCCAAAATAATTTAAAACGTGAAAAGATTTCAAAACATTTAAAACACGATGTAGATTTTTGAAGATGTAGAACATAAAATTTATAAGCTTTTTGAGCATTTTGGAAGGTTTCAAATGAATGCAAAATTTGTATCAAAATTCCTAGCAAAACCAATTACAATTTTTTTTAATTAATCATTAAAGGAATATTTAATAAGATTTGCAAAATGTTCAAACAAAAATCTGAGTGATTTTAAGGTAATTTTTTCACTTTTTCAGGATTTTCAAACAAATTTTGGGAAAGTTCGAGTTCCAAGATAATGAAATTATTATTAGATTCCTGGAAAATTTAAAAATGATTGTTTTTAAACAAATTTTCAAGCAAATATTTATAAAAGATTTCAAAACCAATTTCAATGTATAAATTAATGTTTCTAGCTTAAAATTGCATAAAATGACATAATTTGGATAATTTACCAATTTTTTTATGCATTCCTCAATTCATAGCATTGGAAATGTTAGCGTGGATTTCTATTTTTCTATAAATATTTTAACTGTATTATGTATAAAAGTTAAAATTAAAATTGGTCAGTTTAGCGGCTTTTAAATAAAAAATTTTAAATTGAAAAGTTTTTCAAGCTTTCATTTTATACGCAAAAATTACTGAGCGCTTAAATGAACATTTTTTTAAAACCTAATTTGATAAAGATTGAAATTCGAAAGTATTCCACCTAGAGTGTTTTAATTTGTGGTTCAGTTTTTATAACTTCAAATGAAAAAAAAAATTATTTTCAAGAGTTAGAATTTTTTAATTCCAATGACCGTGATACATTTTTTCTCAATTGTTTAATTTTGATTTGCAGTCAAAAAGTGGTTCTTTTTCGACAAGTTTTCTGTACTTTTCTGTAGAAATTTTTCCACCAGGGTGGGAAAAAAAAGGCAAACATAGAAAAAAATAGAAATAGATAGGTTATATAGATTTAACTTTCCTAAGATTCTTGAGAAAACGAAAAAAAAAGATTTCATAACATTTCGATTATCATAACCAAAACTAGTTTGGTAGAAAATTTATCCACTTGGTTAGAAATTTTACTATTTGTTTGAAAAATTCAATAATTGGTGAACAAAATTTTCTTTGATAAATATTAATTTTTTAAACTGAATTTGTAACTATTTTATTTTTGGATAAAATCTTATATTTTTTAGATGAAAACTTATTTTTCGTAGTGAAATAATGAACTATTTTGGCAGAAAATTCGACAATTTTGTTAAAAATCAAGCAATTTTTTTTGAAAAATTAACTTTTAAGTTCAAATTTATGATTAACTTAAAATTGCATTTTCTGTTAAAAGTTCATAGCGTCTAGAAAATTGAACTGATTTGTGGAAAATTTATGTATTTAGTTGAAAATTCGTCTTTTCTAGTTAATTTTAACTGGTAGCAAATTCATCATTTTTTGTTGAAAATTAAGTTTTTCAAACCAAAATTTAACTATTTCATTAATTAAAAAGAAGAATTAAAAATTGAAAATAAGCTAATCTTCTTGGTTGAAAATTCAAAAATTTGGTTGAAAATTTATTTGTTTTGCTAAACTCTTTTTTTTTGTAGAAAATCAATTTTTTTGTTAGAAATGCTACTGTATGGTTGAGAATTCATTTTTGTAATTTAAATTTAACTAGTCCATTTTATGTTAAAACTGATCTTCTTTAGTTTAGAAATTCAATTATTTGTTTAAAAATGTATGCAGCTTGTTCAAAATTCATCTATTTTGGTAATGAATTAACTGTATTGGTTAAGAATTTAATTAATTTGTTGATAATTTTGTTTTCTGCTCAAAAATTAATTTGTTAACTAAGAATTTAACTAATTGATTAAAGAATCAACTATTTTGTAGAAATCTCGTCTTTTTAGCTTCAAAATTCCACTATTTCGTAGAAAATGTAACTGTTTTATAAAAAAAAATTTATGTTTAAAATTAATGTTTTGTTATAAAGATTGGCCTATTTAATTTGTGGTTGAACATTTATATTTTTTATTTAAAAAATTCAACTATTCAGTTGCAAATTCATGTTACTTATTGAAAAATCATATCTTTGGGTAAATTAATTTGTTCATTATCATTCATTCACATTAATCTTCTTGGATGAAAATTCTTCAATGAAAATAAAAATTTGGATATAGATTCATGTATTTTGTTATAAACTTTTTTTTTTGCTAGAAAATAAATTTTTGTTATTAAAAATGCAACTATATCATTGAAAATTAATTTTTGTAATGAAAATTCAACCATTATATTTTTTGTTAGAAATTGATTCTTTTTTAGATTTTCAATTTTTAGTTAATAATTAATCTCTTTGGTTACAACTCATCTACGTGGTAGGAAGTTTAACTAATTTGTTGATTCATAAAAAGACTGTAAGATTTTAACAAACCCCTCTCTCCTCAAATTTGCTTCCGTTATTTTTGGATGACCGGTAAATCTAATGTGTAAAATAAATTTTTTATTTTATTAATTATTTTATTTTTTTTTTATTATGACAGAAAACATATAAAGTGAGCTACTTGAGAAATTAAAATTCTTCGCAGAAAGAATAACGTAACAATTATGTATCAGCAGTAGGGTGGTCCATTTTTTTTCCATTTTTTTTCCCATAAGAAAAATGACGTTTTTGTAAATTTTATTCAGAATTATAAATATTAGGTGAATCGAGTTGAAATTCAACATTTCTCTTCACAATTAGCTATAGAATAATATTACTTTTTGAATTTCATCCCCATAAGTCTGTTTTATAGGGAAAAATTGGTTTTCGCGAACTTTTTGGGCTAATTATGATCTTTTTGCAGTTTTTTTAAGTGCAAACTTTTTCTAATACGTATAATACTACTTTATACTGATATTTAGATGTTGGACTTGATTGTTTAAACAATTTATTATTGTTTTTAGAAATTTTATCTTAGAATAGAGTTAGAAAATTGATTTTTTCCAAAAAATTTCCACTTTTTGTCCAATTTTCAATTAAAGTAAGCTAAATAATTAATAAAAGTTAAAAAAATTATTTGTTTAAATGATTTATGACTCTTGTTAATAATATTAGATTTGAATAATTCTAGAAAGTTGTGGTTATTTCTGAAATTTTCAAATAATAGTCCACTATTCACTTGGAATGAGTTTATAATTAATTAAGTTTAGCAACAACTATTATTTAAACGAATAATTATTGTTTATAACTATCTTCTTATTTATTAATGCTAGACAGTTGCGGTTTCTTCTGGAATTTTGAACTTTTTACCCACTTTTTACTTAGTAAATTAATAAATGATGCACGCCAACGAACATAGTTGTTTAAAAATTTAATGTATACCATTAAGCCATTTCCCTTTCAGGGTAGGCGTGACACTACCCGATTTGTGTAGTGTTTCTAGGTGGATAGTTTCTTGTAGTAAATAACTACAAGTGTGGACTCACCACACCCACGATGTGCCAACAGCACTCAGTTTTCTTGAATGGTCACCCAACCAAGTACTAACCGCGCCCAACGCTGCTTAACTTCAGTGATCTGACGAGAACTGGTTTTTTCAGCGTGGTATGGCTGTTGGCTATTATTTTGTTGGCTATTAATAATTGTTTATAACTAATTTTTCTTTGATAAGTGCTAAAAAGTTGCGATTTTTTCTAAACTTTCAAACTTTTAGTCCACTTTTTATTTAGTGAGGTAATAATTAATGCAAGTTAACAAACATGCTTATTTAAACAATTGATTGTTGTTAGTAACTGTCTTCTCTTAGAGTAATGTTAGAAAGTTTTTTTTTCTGAAGAAGAGAATTAATGTCAGACATCAATTTAACAAATATTTAATTAATTATTAAATCACTCCAACTGAAAAATAGAGAAATAGTTACAAATTTTAGAAAAAACCAGAATTTTCTACTATTAGACGAAAATAATGTTATTAACAATGATTGTTTATTTATTAATTAATTAATTGTTAAATAAATTATTTTTGTTAACTTGAATTGAAAAATGGACAAAAAGTTAGAAATTTCAGAAAAAAACGCAACTATCTAGTATTAATACAGACCAAGATAGCTATAAACAACAATAATTTGTTTAGACAATTATTTCTGCTCAATTGAATTGAATATTAACTTACTCTCAGTGAAATGTGGACAAAAAGTTACAAATTTTAGAAAAAAAACGCAATTTGTAGCATTACTCAAAGAGAATATTATTAACAATAATAATAAATTGTTCAAACAATTATTTTTGTTAACATTGATTGACTATTACCTTACTCTTGTTCAAAATTGAACAAAAAGTGAAAATTTTTTGAAAAAACCGCGACTTTCTTTTTTTTTTGTAACCGTATAAAACCGACTTATGTGGGTGATATTTAAAAAAAATTGATTTGTATTCTATGGCTAATTATGAAGCGAAGTGTTGAGTTTCAACTCGACCCTGCTAATATTGACGATTCTGAATAAAATTTACAAAAACGTCTTTTCTTCTTATGGGAAATACGTGTCAAACTTCATGGGGCTCGCGCCACCTCTGAATATCTTTTTTTTTCAAAACAAAAGAATCGATTAATTTTTGTGCGTATTCAAACAAATTTCCGGGTGATATGCATAAAAATTCTATTTTCATTGGTCTGAAATATGTCAGTTAACAACTTATTGCTCTTTTATCTACAATTTATTACTCAGACAACCAACATCGCTTAACTAACATCTTTTTAATGTAACCAATATAATATTTTTGACATTATTTTAGTATTTTTTTAGTCAAACTTGAAAGTTTTGTTCCTTTTACTTATGAACGTAGTAGTATCTAAACAAACTATAATTAACTATTAGTTTTTTTCAATTTAACACTATGTTTCTCAACGAAATTAAAAACAATTATCCAACTTCATTAATTGATGTAAAAAAGTTTATCAATTTGAGCAAAAAGATTAACAGTGTCAAAACTAGAGAATCCTTTCTAGTGAATTGTCGTATTAATAATTTATTACCAAAAATATTACTAATGCTACTAATAATCTGAGAAATTTACATTTTTTTAGTCATAGTGCGAAAAATCATGTTAACTTCATTGTAGATTCTTTAGAACATCGTTTACTTAATGATGAAATCAAATATTTAAATATCCTTTTTAACAAACAAAAGAAAAATAATTCCTATATATTGTTAAAGATATGGAGTCAAATATTGGTTTGATTGTAAACACAGATGATCGAGATTTGTTAAAACATAGAATGAATAATACATCGCATCAATTTTTAGAAAATAATAAAATTACTCAAATTGATAGATTTTATTTCAAAAATATTTAAAAAACACAATAATTTATTAAATCGAACAAAAAATGATTAATTACTCATGCAGATAAAAGTAATATTACTGTTGTTCTTAACAAAGATTCATATCTTAGTTAGTTAGTTTTAATGCGGGTGGGAAGCCCATGAAGAGCTCCCCTGGCGCTCAAGCTATAAAGCCTATTGTGCCACACCCTTACTTATTCACTCTCAGCAGTCGAATCCAGACCTCTTGATGAAGCCCAGTATGTCGACCACTGATCGCGTTGCAATTTCCTCTGTTTCCATAAAATGGGCCCGAGGGTCTGTTTCCTGTGCCTAGCTAATGCCGGGCACTGGCATAATACATGCAGGGATGTTTCGTGATCCCTGCCGCATTTCCTGCACTCTGTCGTGGGTTTATACCCCATTTTGTGCATTCGATAGTTCAAGTGGTTGTGCCCTGTTAGGGTCCGTACCACTGTCCTTATATCTTTCTTGGGTAAACCCAGGATTTCCCTAGCTCTGCCCATCCTAGAGGTATACCCCAGGATGGATTTCTCCTGACGGCAACCCTGGGTTTGTTCTCAGCATTTCCGGTGTTTTGTCCGGATCCAGCTTTTAATGGCCATCCCGACACAGCAAGACGCTATTCCCAGTACCGGTTCCGGTCCTATGAATTCGCCCGCTGCACCGCGTTTCGCCAACTGGTCCGCCTTTTCGTTGTCCTTGATCCCTGTGTGACCAGGGACCCATATGAGAGGCACTTATTTTTTTCTGCAAGTTGGTTTAATGCCTTTTTGCATTCCCAAACCAGTTCTGATGTTATGTCTGGTTTCCCTATTGCAGTTAGTGTCGCTTGGCTGTCCGAACAGATTGCAATCTGTTTGCCAGCAGCGTTTTGCTCTATTAGTATTTCAGCACAGCTTGATAGACAGTAGCGTGTCGCCCAAGTGTAATCCCGATCCCTTTCCCTCTCTTGGTGTCATAAATTCCTGCTCCTGACCCTCCCTCTCCCGTAGAGCCATCTGTATACCAGATTTCCCCCTGGAGAAGTGGGTTACCATTTGCTTTCCACAGATCCCTGCTTGGGATGCACACGCGGAAAGCTTTGGCGAAGTTAAAGCGTTTTGTTATTTTATCTTGCCTCATCTGTAGAATCGGCAGTGCGCTGATATCACTCGGGAGTCTAGTGTGTCTAGTCCCCGGAGTCCATCTATTTGCTCTTGCCAGACGGCCCATCGCGTGTGCCGCTCTAGCGGTTATCGCAACATGTAGTGGTGCTTCACAGAGCATGAATCCTATCGCCGCTGTGGGCGCAGTCCTCATTGCTCCAGTCAAACCCCTAAATGCTAGCGTTTGTAATCTTCGCAGCCTGTCCTGCATTGTTTTAAGTTCCACCCGTGGCCACCAGACCACGGTCGCATGTAGGAGCCTGGGTTTTAAGACAGCAGAGTAGAGCCATTCAAGCATTTTAGGCTCCAGCCCCCACGTCAACCTAAAGGCTCTCCAGCACATCCAAAAAGTCATGACAAATTTCCTGCATTAGGTCTCCAGGTGCTTTGCCCAGTTCAGCTTGCCATCTAGGATCACTCCCAGACATTTAACTGAGTCTGAACACGTCAGCTTCCTACCACATAATACAGGAGCGTCAACTTTCGGAACTTTATAATTTGTCGTGAAAATGACCAGATTGGTCGCGCCGACCTTATAAGACCCGTGAGCGTTTCCAGATGAGCCCCCCTGACTAGGATTAAAAAGTCATCCGCATATCCCTGAGTATAGTACCCCACTTTATTTAGCCTTCGAAGAAGGCCGTCTTTACAATGCACCACAGGAGGGGCGACAGGACACCCCCCTGTGGGCAACCCCGCGGAGCTATCCCCCTCACTAGGCCTTCACCCCATCTGGTTTCGAGTCTTCTTCGGTGCTGCATGCTTTCTATCCAGCAGACTACCTGGTCCGGCACGCCACATCTCAAAGCTTCTCGACAGATGACTTCTGGAGGTGTATTGCTGAAAGCACCCTCTATATCCAAGAAAGCGCCCACAGCGTACCCCTTTTGTTCCAACTGATGCTCCAATTTTGCCACAACAGCATGAAGCGCAGTTTCTACCGAGCAGCCTGCCTGGAAAGCATGCTGGCCTCTATGCAGCGGGGAGGCCAAGAGCACCTCATCCCCAATGTATCTCTCGATCAGCTTCTCCAGCGTCTTCAAGATAAAAGACGTTAGGCTGATCGCTCGGAAATCTTTGGCAGCAGTGTAACCCTCCCTCCCCGGTTTGGGTATGAAGGCCACTCTGCCATCCTTCCATGCCGATGGCACGTGTTTAAGGGCTATACTTGCCCCTGGTGATTTAAAGGGACAAAAGGACCCTAAGGCCCATTCCACCTTTTTGTAATCAACGACCTTAGCGGCAAAATTCCAGTCGGCCCTTTCCACACCTTGCCCCGGCCTTCCTCCTCTTGGTCGGTTCGGATTCGCTGAAAACCCGGGAAGTGAACTTCCATCAGATGATTCAGCGTTGCTTCTTCATCTTCGGCAAAGTCACCATTATCGAGCCTTATGAGCCCGAGGCGAGCTTCCGGATTTTTCGCCAGGATCTTGTGGAGCCTCGCTTTTCCGGAATCTTTTTCGATTCCTCGCAGAAGCCCCTCCAATCTTCCTTCTTATACTTCCTTATGTTTTTATTGTATTCACACTGGGCCGTCTTATACATGTCTCAGTCCGAAGGCAATTTAGTTCTATTTGCCCTATTGCACAACATTCTTGTCTTTTTACGGAGTTTCTCCAGGTGGGTGTTCCACCTTTCTGCTCCCTTCCTAGACTTAATTGTGCTTGTAGGGCAATTGTTCTCATATGATGTTGTCAGAGCCCTTCGCAGTAAATTTGCGGCGTGCTCCAACTCATCAATGGTACCATAGCTTGTGGGGAATTCCGCAAGCCTCCCTTTGAGTTCCTCTTTATATGAGTCCCAAAGTGTATTTCTGGGGTTTCTGATATTAGAAACCACTGCTTTACCTAGGGTTAATAGAAACACGATGTGTTTGTGGTCCGAAAGAGACTCCTCATCTGAGACTCTCCAATCCACTACCCTGCTCCTCAGTGCACCTGAACATAGAGTCAAATCGAGAACCTCACTCCTGTTTTTAGTCTGGAATGTGGGAGTATCACCCCGATTCAGAATCTCCAGCTCTGTGTCCGCTATGTATTCAATTAAATCTCTACCTCTGTCATTGATGTTTGTGCTTCCCCACACCGTGTGGTGAGAGTTTGCATCACAGCCCAACAGCAGAGGGATCTTGTTCTCTTGACAATACGGAATTAGAGCCTCCACCTCTCTGGGAGGCGGGGGTCCCTCGGCGTCACCAGGGAAAGAAGCCGAGGCAATAAATACCTCTAGCCTCTCTCCGTTACTGCCCCTTTGTCTCACCGTAATAACGGTGAGATCTCTAGAGCAGAATTTAGGCACCAAGATCGCATCCATACCCTTGACGGCTATGCATGCCCTTGGCGTTTTTTACCGTGGCCCCTTACATATGGAGCCACATCATGACAAGCGACAAATCCTTTCCCTGTATACCCAGGGTTCTTGGATTAGGGCGAGCCCTGTCTGCACCACAGACATGCGTCTGGCTAAAACCGCCGAGGCGCCTTTGCTGTGGTGCAAATTATTCTGCCTAATGGAGATTCCCGTTTCAGCCATTGAAAGGCTAGTTCGGGGCACCTCCGGACGCTTCTGGGACCCCTGCGGATCCTAGTTGGGTCACCCGGAAGGTAACCCTACTCGCCCCTCGGTAGGGACGATAATCTAGAGCCGCAAGGGCTCTGATTGAAGATTCAGGAAGACCAACGACTAGAATCCAGCCTCTCCCCTTTTGCCTGGATCCCTGCCTGTCGGAAAACACCTTCCACGAATCAGTTAGTAGAGACGGGTTCTGAAAACTCAGGCCCCCCAGAACGGTCGCCGGACTCTCGGGTTGCGGGCAATCAGTACGGTCGCTCTGCGATACCTTTGCAGACACTCCGTCCCTTTGACTTCCAAGTTCAGACCTTCTCTAAGCCTGAACATTGGGGTTTTCTCCACAATCCAGTCTCGCGACCAGATATCCGCGGCCTCCACAACGATAGGCTCAGACCTAATGAAGATGTCGTTGAATCTGGGGGCGCGTCCCTCACGAGATAACGCGTCAATCCCTCTTGAGATTTCATCCCTCAACCTGTCCAAATCCTGGAGAGTTAGACAGTCATCAGGATAACCCGACGCTACGACAACTCTCACCCGGGCGTTGTTGACCATCTGCGCGAAAGTAAGGCCCTGTGTTACTAGAGCCTTCTGCCGTTTCAACTCCCGGTTTGGGGGAGTTTCTTCGGATCCCTTCTTCCTCTTGCCTATAGAATAAGCCTGAGGAGTTGCTCCGGGTAAAGTTTGAGCAGCCACTGCCCCCTGTGAGGAGCCTTGGCTGCTGTTTGCGAGCCGCGCATTACGGGCTCTCCTTTTTTGTGCTCCGCTACGGTGCCTCTTCCCTATGGAGAGTTTCGTTAGCTGCACTTCCACGGCTTCGACATAATTGTCTCCACCATCTTCACTATTTCGCACCGCCTCTGGAGGGTTGCCCCCTACGGAGCCTTCCTCTTTAGGCGGTGGGTTGGATGATGGACCCGAAATGGATCCCTCATCGTTTATGTTTTTTTTTTTTTTAAATTTGTTGGAAACATTTATGTCCCACGAGAAGCTAGGGAAATAAGAAACACTTGCCACAGAGCCTTGCTTGCAGGGGGCGGGTCTAAATACTATGGGATTCGACCTGATGTCCCAAGGTCTCCGTTAAGACACCTCCTTTGAAACCCCCGCCTGACCACCTCTACTGAGGGGGGCAGACCGGGCGTTCAAGGATTTTTTGACACTGGTGCCATTCAGCCCTCGACACGGCGATCACATCTTAGCTTGGGATCATGAGAACTCGCGCTCTCGATATTCCAGTGGGCTTTGCCATTACCCCCTGGAAGGATCGCTCCTTGGTTTAAGTCTCACCGACCAGAGTCCGTCAGTTCCCCAGAGTAGCCACACCTCGTGATGCGGCCCCTCAGGTTCACCTATTTCGGATCTGTGGTCAATGAGCCCCGTAAGCCCTCCCACCAGCTACAAGGTCAAGCGATCCCTAGGGAGGGATTCATATCTTTAAAAAAAAATGCAATATTTACTCAATGATAACACAACATATGAAAAACTAAATGAAAATCCTGAGACAGAATTAAAAAAATTAAACTTTTAAATCGTTAAATTCATGGAGAATTAAAGGTTATTTTGGTGAAGATCTTTTACGTAAAGATATTTTAGTTCATCATACTAATATACCTAGAATTTATGGTTTACCTACAGTTCATAAACCTAATTTTCGACTTCGACCTGTTTTGTCATTAATAAATTCTCCTACTTATAAAATGGCTAATCTATTTAATAATATTTTTCAAAAAGCTTTAATAATACCTAAAACTGAAGTAAAAAAATTATTTGAATTTAAAAATATAATAACTAAAAAAACAATTTCACCTAATCACATGATGGATCAACATTGAAAATTTCACTGATTTACCTTTAAAAAATTTGAACAAGGAATAAAATTTCTAATGGATCAAACTGATTTTAAATTTAATAATAATTTTTGCAGACAAATATATGGAACACCTATGGGTTCTTCCATTTCACCTACTTTAGCAGATTTATACTTATGCAAGATTTAGAATCTAATGTTATTAAACATTTAGATTTTTCTATACATACATATTTCAGGTATGTTGATGATACCTTTATTATTTCACCCAAAAATAAACAACTTTGTATTTAAAATCAGTTTAATTCTTATCATTCAAGACTTCAATTTACACATGAAATTGGAATTATTAATTCTATTCCTTTTTTAAATGTTAAAGTGACAAAAACGGATTCAGGTAATATTATTACAGATTGGTATCGAAAAGATACTTATTCTGGAAGATATTAAACATTTTTTTCTAACGATCCAATTAAACATAAAATTTCCATAGTTGAAAATCTTATTGATACGTCTTTTAAATTATCACATGAATCTTTTCATGAATGAAACATTGAATTTATAAAAAAACAATCTTTATTTAAATAATTATCCAATAGATTTTATTCAAAAAATTGGAAAAACTTTTAAAAATACAAAAACGGAATATAAGAAGGTGTCTCAATATGAAAATACAATTTTTTATTGTAGTACGAGGGTGGCAGTATATAACTGGATAATCAACAACATGGGCCCGGAATTTTCGAATTCAGTAATATTATTAACTGTTTGGGTATGCTATTAATCGCGAATTTTCCAGCTCGGGAATTTTACAGTGTCGAGAATTCTATTTTTGGGATGTTTCAGTCGGTCCGAAAAATCATTTTTGTCCAAGCTATAAAACTCTCCCTTTTACGGGTTTGAGGGCTCCGTTCCCTTCACATCTTTTATAATTTCACTTAACCACTATGCCTTATGCCTAACTCAACCTAACTTAACCTTTAATCGCTTCGCTTTCTTATTATTTACTAACTCTTACATATGATCTTACAATTGCGCGAGACCTTCCAGGGCTTTCATTTCCTCTTACCATTTCTCTTCAATCTTTTGTAAGTTACGCAACACTAATTTTCCTTACATATTTCTTTGTATCAATTTTGGTCTCGATTTTGGTTTTTTCCACCCCCTTGCATTCTCTCTTCCCTATTCTCTTCTAAACTCTTCATCCACTTTTCCCCTTGCCGACAACTGCTCAGTATCCATTTAACTCTATCTACCACGCTCTTTCCCCCTTCCTCTTCCCCTGTACATCTCTCCAACACGTGCTCCCATGATTCCCTTTCATAACCACATACTCTACACATTTTCATTTCTTCACTCATCCAATATTTACACTCATTCAATCCTTCTCCCATTCTGAAACGTACCAGCCTGGACCACCTGCACTCCTTTTTTAACTTTCCTAAATATTCTGGGACCCCTTCCATCTTGACCAATTTATACCATTTATTGTCTTTTGACTCCATAATCTTTTCCCACCTATTCTCTTCCTGCTCCTTCATCATTTCTCCTTCTACTTCCTGCCACTCCCTCCCCTCGTCACACATTCTACATTCCCTTCTAACTTTCCATCTCTCCTCCTCCCATCTTGAATGTCCCGTTTTTCCTCTCCTCTCTCTATTTAATATTTCCTGCAGGCATACTTGAGCAACTTTGATACCCTTACCACTCTCAAGTTTCTCTTCGAAATTCCAGACCCTTTTCCTCTGCCTTATCACCAATTTCTCTCTCCCTGTTTCTTCTCTCAAAATATATCCTGGGCAGTTCCGGCTCACTCCCATAATCCATTTCAGAAATCTCTCTTACATGTTCTCTACTTTTTTGTACTCCTTCCACCCCCAAATCTCCACTCCATATCACATCACTGACCATACCAGTGAATCAAACAGCCATACTCTCATCTTCCAGTCCTCTTCGAATCTTCTTTTTCCAATCCCCCACACTTGACCCATCACCTTACTTGCACTTTCTATCCCTTTTTTCACTTGCAGATCATTTCCATCTCCCGCTTAGAACCAGAATCCTAAATAACAAAACTCCTCTACCATTTCCACCATATCCCCATTTATCTTCCATCCATACTTTACTTCATTCTTTCTCTCCCTGAAACATAATATCTTTGTCTTCGTCACATTAATTGTCAGGTCTTTCTCTCTCACATACTCTTCTAATCCTTTTATTAGCAAGTTCATTCCACTTTCATTTTCTGCCAGGAGCACCACATCTTCCGCGTACGCTAACGAGTATATTCTCTTATTTCCTAGAACTATACCCCGTTTACCTTTCCTTTCCATTCTCTCTTCCAGGTCTGCTAACAATATACTAAACAACAACGGACTTAGCGGGCACCCTTGCCTGAGACCCCTCCCTGTCCAGAACTCCTCTCCTTTCTGTTCCCCGATCTTCACCCTTGTCTTAGTCTCCGTAAAGACCTCTTTCATCCTCTCAATCAGCTCTTCGTCCACCTCCCTTTCTCATTTTCACCTTCCATGTCTCTCTCCTTGATCTTGCTACCTTCCCCCTTCACCTTGCTATCCACCCCTCCTAGCAATTTCTTGAAATATACCGTCCATTCATCCATACTTATCTCTTCATTGATTACTTTACATCCACTTCTTTCTCTATCAATCACCTCCCATTCTCTTCCTTCCTTTATTGCTTTGTCTACCTCTTCCATATACCTTGCCTTCTCCTCTTGTCGTTTGAGATCCAGTAATTTCTCGTGTTCCCTTTTTATTTTATTATGCTCCTTTCTGTCTACCTCTTCTCTTATCCAATCCCTTAACGATAACTTCATACGCTCTTTACTCTCTATACATTCCACATTGAATTCGAGTAGTTAATTTATGTTAGCCTGAGAGCAGCAAATTTCTGTTACCCTTAGGGCGGCAAATACCTAGATCCGCCACTGAATGTTCCAACTTCAAAAGTAAATCGATTTCTATTTTTCGTTTTGATTTACATTTACGAAAAATATGTTTTGATTCGTCCGCAAAAAGGCTAATTATTTTCAAAATAACTATTAGGTAAGTAAAAAGTTGTTTCAAATCTGGTGTCCTGATATATAGCTTTTCACTCATACTTTGCCGTTTTTCCATTTCTGCAAAGGAAGTAGCAGACGACAGCTTTTATTCCATCGTAAGATAAACTTTCGCCAAATAGCATGTAATCTTTAACAGCCGAAAATTATACATGCAAACAAATTTAACTTCAGTTTTTTCTGTGATGGTTCTGATATGCAGAGCTTACGTGTTGCCGTATTCACTAGTATGGTTGACTCAATCATTAATTTTCCCTGACACAGCAATATCTCAGTCATAAAATGACCATGGATGCCACAAACATAGATATGGTTGTGACAAATCTTTCAATGAACTATGGTTGAAGCATCCATATAAACAGTTGGCTCAACCATACCTTTCTTTCCGTGTATACTTGCACCCACAGTGCTGTACGGTAGCAAAGCCTGGACCTACCAAGAAAAGGATAAGAGTGAAGTTAACGCGGTTGGCATGCAATTCCTACTGAATGCATGTGGTAAGACGCTAATGGACAAAGTCAGTAATGAAAGGATTTCAAAGAAATGTGGTGTGGAGGACACATTGTTTGACAAAAGTGGAAAAAATTTGTTGAGATTGTGAATGAGACTTTAAGCCGACAAGAAGGTGAAAGCCGTAGAAACTAATGGGACCGTGTGCGAAGCTTTATTCAGTAGATGTGATTAGAGTGAAGATGATGGATCTTCCTATGTATTTACCATCAAGTTTGTGTACTTTTGTGTGATCTATGACAAATGATTACTCTATGAAGCATGTCGTTCGGGGTGATTGGTAGAGAGATTAAAGAGCGATATTTACCGATTTTGGTAGCCGTGTTGCGGAACACACGCGTTATTTGAAAAAAAATAGTTATTTGAAAAAAAGACTTTATACCTCCTCCTACACTTCCCTCTTTCACTTTTCTAGTATGATCTCCTTGATACTCGGTAGTAAAACGAGGCTGGAATCGAATGAGTAACGCTTACCCCGATAGGGATCTGGCTTAATGGTATTATAATAATAATACAACATTCAAATTGTTTGTTTTTTTAGATTTAAAAAAATATGTATTTTCATTTTTTCCTGTATTTATTTTATTCTCTCTCTAAATCGGAATTGAGTGGAAACATAATTGCTTGGTAAAAAAAAATAGGAATGTGTAGAATAACAGTTAAAAAGTTACAAAACATGGAAAACGTGAAAGATAGAAAAGTTTAATAGAACGACGGTTTGATTGAAGATTTTCAACTCTATTAAAACAAAAAGTAGGTCATATTGTGAAATTGTAAATTTGATGTAGCCTGTCTCTATTTTGAAAACATTGCCTTGAATAAGTATGAACTAGACTGCCTAAAGAAGGTTATTTTAATTGTATAGCTTTTTTCCTCATGCAAAAGATACTTTGAGGTCTCTCAATAAAATTCGTAATTTACAGATTTAATTAGGGGAAAATGGGCCAAAAAATATTAGGAAAAAATAAGTAATTTGATTAGTCGAGATACCTCATAATTCAATATTGGAAATCAACTGATTGGTTCAAAAAAATAAATAAGTTTACTTAGGACTGTATACAATAATTACAAAATGGCTATGAAAATGTCAAACGTGAAACACAGATGATTCTACATTCTTGACTCTATTGACACGATCAGCAGGTCATATTCGTATACATCGTCTTCTGATCAACATTTCAATCAACATTTTGTTTTAATCTTAAAATAAGAGGCGATCTCCCCGTTTATTCTTTCTTTCTTCCCCTCCTTTTCTTCTAAGTCTGTTACTATTATATTAAATAAAAGTGGGCTCAAAGGACATCCTTGAATTACTTTCCTCACCAACCAGGAAATTTCTCCTACTTGCTCTCCTACGTACCTCTACCCTGTTTTTCGTCCTTCTAAAAATGTTCGATACTCTCTTTATTAATCCCTCTCGTATCACCTCTTTCACCATAACTTTTTCTATTTCGCCTCCGTCTAATGAGTCAAACGCCGCCTTTGAGTATGTTATCCAACACCCCCATCCCTTTTCTAAACCCTGTCTGATTCGGTGGCTCTATCTTTTTTTCCTCAACTTCTTTTTTCAAACTTCTGCGATAAAACAGTCACATATACTTTATAAAATGTTGGCATTAGTGTCACTCCTCTATAATCTTCAACCTCCTCCCTTTTACCTATCTTCACTATGAGTACCACTACTCCTTCCTTCCATAACTCTTTTTTGGTAGAAAATTCATAACCTTGATTGAAAATTCAAACACGTGGTTTGGAATTCATCTATTTTTTTTTTAAATTCCTTCTTTGGTTTTAGTTGAAAATTGAACTATTTGGTGGCATAATAGTTGTTTTAAGGTTAACAGTTTGTGTTTCAACTGTAGATTGAACTGTTCCAATGGAATATACTTTACTTTAATTGAATTTTGATTTTCTTCATTGGAACTTTGACTATTCCTTTGTAGAAAATTGAACAATTTTGTGAAAATCTCTTCTTTTTTTTTTTAAAGTTGAACTGTTTTGTTGAAAATTCGTCTTTTTTCATCGAAAATTAATCTTCTTGGTTGAAAATTGCACTATTTGGTGAAAGATTATCTGCTTTGTTAAAAATTCATCAATTTTATTAATAAGCACTTATTTTTGGTTAACAATTCGCGTGAGTCTAGCTTAGGCGGAGTAATTCACTATAATTATGTATATAGAACAGGTAATCCAGGGTAATCAGGTGTAATACGGTGTTATCCACCATTTTTTTAAAACAGTCATATGTATTATAAATATTTACAAAAGATACGTACATAAACGTAATTTACTGTCGGCTCTTGCATTTCTCAAAGTTTGAGGCCGATATTTTGCTCAAAAAAAAAGTTTTTAGGTTCAAAAAATTTCAAGGTACAAGGACAATATGTACAACAATGGTCGCAGTTTTAATTTCTTTGAAAATAATTTTTAGCGAAATTTCTACTCAAACAAAGTACATAAACGTAGTTTATGGTCTTCTAAAACATATTACAAAGTTTCAGTCCGATATTCTATTTACAAAAAAAGATTTTAGGTTCAAAAAAAAAAATTTAATAAACTGAAAAAGTGAGGTCGGTAATATAGGTTTTTTTTTTTTTTTAATATAGTTTTTTGTTTGTGACTGTGTCACATGCCCTTAAATGAATTAAAACAGCAGGTTAATCAACGACCGCAGGGTCCCACTGGCCGCTTACTGCCATCTATGAAAATAACACTGCCTCTCAGTAGAACTGCGGTATATCACACCTATGGCCACGTCTCACGACCGTGATAAGGTTGTTATATACGTTACGAAATATATTCATAATATGTTGAACTAAAAGGCCCCTAAAGGATTATTTTCGTGCATTTGACCAAAAGACAATTTATCAGGATAAAATATCTGCGTTTTCAATTGTAATTCTGAAAAAATATAACTTTTGTGATTTTCTTGATAAGAAAATGGGTCAAACTTTCAGAATGTATTGAAAGGAGAAAATTCTGTAAGTTTGGAGAGACCTTGTATGGTCTTGTATTTATCAACTTTATAGTCTTTGTAGTCTCCACGCATTGGAAATTTTTGTTTTTCTGTGGATTTTCTGGGTTATATTTGCCGATAGTGACTAGTATATATATATATATATATATAGCAATGAAAACCTTTCAACTTTATCAGTCTTCATTCAAGTGATCTACTACTAACATGAAGATTCTTATCAGCACTCTGCTTCATCTCATCGTGATTGTTTTAAAATTTGGTGGTAAGTGTACTCAATATAACTAACGACTTATCCAATTCTGGAGTTTTTTATTTTTGAGTTCGATAATTTGTAAATATATGCTCTTCAAATTTTCGATAACTGATATTGTCTTATTTTTTCTTTTCTATCGAAATTTTCTCAATATTGAATATTTTTATAACCTGCAATCTTATAAGGTGTTCAATTTATGTAAACGAAGCTTCGGCAGCGGCTTGAAATTTTGACAATGAATTTTTTATTAATTAGCATTCGAACACGTGCCAAACTTGTTTAAGTGAACTCTCGGGTAATTAACTAAGTTAACACACCCTCATTTACCGATCTTAGCCGCACTTAAGGGCTTCGAACCACCCTCACACAAAATGCTAAGTCCCATAAATCCTGATGAGAAAAAATTTTTGGGCCAAAAAGCGAAATCACCCTCAACAAAAGAAATCAAGGAAAATCACACTAATTTAGTGTGCCCAATTTTAAACACTACAATAATGAAATGAAACTCTCCGGATCAAAAGGGGATACGCGTGGATTCAGCCTGAGAAGGATTGTCGTGAATGTCAATTTTGAAATCGTTTGCATTCTAATTTCAAAGACTGATACTTGTAGAGAATTTCAATTTTTTAGAACGAAAAATTTCAATATTTTTTTCTCTTCAACTCGCGCTAACTTCGTTATTTTTGATAATTACTCAATTTTATTAATCCTAGATTATATTTTTAAGTCTTCTGAAACCTGTTTAAAAAACGTGAATATTTGATCAAACAAAAAATTTGTTAATTTTTTTTGGGACTTTGCGAAAATCAAGAATTTCAACCTTCAAGCGCTTCATTTATCGAGCGAATTTTAACCAAGGGAAAACTAACAGTCAGAAAGTTGTTAATTAAGGTTCGAAGAAGTTTTTTGGAAAGTTTTTTAGCTTAATCGGATTAATGGTTGCTCAACAGTCGCTCGATGAACGCAGCGCTTGAGGGTTGAAATTTCTGATTTAGGCAAAGTCTGGAAAAAAAGTAACAAATTTTTTTCCATTCCAATATTTAAGTGTTTGTTTCTTAACTAGTTTCAGAAGATTCAAAAATGTAATTTAGTATTGATAAAATTAATAAATTCTCAAAATTAACTTAATTAGCGTGAGTTGAAGTGAAAAAATACGTAACAAAAGTTGTAAACCCAAAAAAGATCTACGTATAAATTTTTAATTCATCAGTTTTTGATGAAACGCGCAGTTTTTGTTTTAATCGTAAGAAATAAGAATAAAAATAAAGAAATTATACGGTTGGAAATACGACACGAATGACGAAAAAGAATGAATAGACAAAAGTTGTTCAAACAAAAAAGGTTCAAAAATTTGTTATAATGATACTTTAGAAATAAAGAATGAACTTTTTGGGAAAACGACGCAAGTTTAAATAAATTTGTATTTAAAAAAATTTGTCGCTCAAATTACATCCACAAATTTTCATAGAGAATGGTTGAGAATAAAGTTTAATGCAAAATAATCTACAAATATTGAAGTTATCATGACAAATAAAATTAGTACTTTATTTTGCAATATACTGCAGAAGTATTTCCTTAATGGGGAATAAGATGTGCCCTTCTGACCTCCAGAGATGTCAGACTATTCAAAGATAAGAATATTCAAGTCTTCATATTAAATTTTCATCTCAAATTTGGCAGAGACATATTAGACTTTATCACAATTATTGTACCAATTAAATTCACAATTTAAAGCATGAAAATATAAAAATATATCTGAAAACTAATATCATTAAAAGCAAACTTTCCGTCGTAGAGATAAAAATCGCAAGTCATTCTCCATCCAGTTTCTTTTATTGAACGTACCATATTAGAAATTAGGAAGTATGTCGTGAATACACATCACTACGTGACAATAACAAGATGATGATATTATTTTTAGAAAAAAACTGTGGAGTCATCTTTTAGTAATTTCAAATTAATTTAAATTCAAAAACGTGTTATCCATTTCATGAATAATAATTCTGCCAGGAAATAATAAATACTGTAAAGGTGATTTTTCGCATGCCGGAACAAATGTGTTCTTTCTGACCTACAGGCATAAACTTTAATTATTTGTCAATTGCTTCTTCATCTAGATAGATTTCATGAAACATCAATTTTCAAATCTACTTTTTTGATATATTTTGTTTTAATTCTACCCCAAAAACTTAAAACAATTAAAAAATTACCTTGCATGTGTAACTTTGTTTTCTTCATCATATCTTAAGAAGTATGTAATTGATCTATTTTCATACAATCTGGAAGAATATTATAGCTCAAGCTAATATCCAGGACTCAAAGAAAATTGGATATAAAGGAATGATCGTACTCAATACGTCCAATAGAACATTTCTTGGATCCTAATAAATGGTTTTATCTGAAGCAAAAGTTAGAAATTATTGTTCCAAATAAATATTTATTCCAGTCAGGGAAATATCAAATAACAAGGAGAGGACGCGAGATGGACATCGCCGATTCGACTGGGGCTTTATGGGGTCTAATGACCTGTTCTTGTGATGAATAGACTGTTACTTTGTACATATGTGAGTTTCGGCCCTGCGTATAGTGCATATAGGAGGAATTTTGCGGAAAGCATCATGTAGGAAGAAATTTTCGAGTATCGGTATTCCGAGAAAATGATAATGCCACTGCTGCTGCGGCACTCACGATAAGTTAGATCCTTTTGAATGACTAATGTAAAAGCAATTTTTTGAACTTATAAATAGTTGTCCAATTTTATTTTTTCAAAAGAAAAATATATAAACTTGAATTTTTACTTTTATTAATTATAATTTGTAAACATATTATATTATAACAAATAATTCTATTAAGAGGAATTAGATAACAAATTAAAAAAGCATTTTTAACAAGAATTACTTTCTGGATAATTTTTTTTTTATTCTTTGGTAATTCAATTTATATTATTAATTTTCTTCTTTCCTAGAGCATTTCGTATTAGAAACGGAGGCATTTTTAAAATATTTTTGGCACCCTGGGAAATGTGTTTAGGGGAAGATGCAATCGAGATAATTGATTTTTTGCTCCTAGGCACTATTAAAAAAATTTATATGAACTCACGTTATATTTGCTAAATGACAGTGATAAATATGAAGTCCTATTCAATTGAAGTGTATATTGATCAATTAATTCAATGTCAGTGAACTGAAATAAGGTGATAATTATGAAGAAGTTTCATGATTTACTTCCAAAAAAAAAAAAAACATCATAGTTTGATTTGTTATCTAATGCCTTTTCAAAGAATTATTTTTTATAATATTAAATATTTACAAATAATATTTGATAAAAGTAGAAAACCAAGTTTATTCATTGTTTTTCGAAGAAAAAAAATATATACCTATGTATAATATAAATTCATAGATATTTTTGAGATGAACAATTTGGGTTCTTAACATATTTCCGTATTTTGCATAGTTTGAACGGAAAATATAATTTTATATTTTTAATAACATGAGGATGCCTCTTGTCTTCAAAAATTTTTCGATGGTTCATATACCTAAAAAATACAAAAATGCTTGTGACATTATTTGCATGATTCACTTTAAAAATAGTCACTATCCGCCGGACTATAGTGTTTAACAACTTTTCCGAGAAGGGATAAAAATGATTTTTTGTTTTCACTTTTTAACCCCGTTTTTTCAAAATTTGAGGTATGGGTTATTTTCGTTTTAAGATTCGCAATCTAGATAAAAAAAAACCTATAGAAACGATATGGAAACCCTGTGGACTTTCCATTAATCACAAAATTAATGTCGGACTGTGAGTAAGCGCCAAGTACGGGGTCCCCGCTCTGCAGTGGTGAGTCGAGCGCTCGAGCTCAAACACTCAAACTTCGATATCTCGGAAACTAAGGCCCATTAGATCGAAAGAAGAAATACGCTTCTAATGGATTTTGATGTACTTTCATTCTGCAAAGCCTCAGTCGAATCGGCGGTGTCCATCTCGCGTCCTCTCCTTGTAAGTAAAGAAAAGCTAATAATAGTTGAAAGAGGAAAGAGATTTGTATTTAAAAAATGAAGTAAATGCCAAAAGTCGAGGCAACTTCTTTTGATTGAAACTCGTTAAAAAAGATCCCTGAATTGTTCAATAAAAAGCATCGGAAAGCTTGAATTCTTTCAAATTTAAGCTTATAATTACTTTCATCCTGAAGAAATTTGCTAATGGTTTGCTAATAGTTGCTAATAGGTAAAACATCCCAAAAACACACAGGGTATAATAATATGTTTAATAACAAACTTGTTTTAAAATTAGATCTGGAAATTTGTTTTTAACATTTTATTCTCACGAGACACATAATGAGAATGTGCTCGTTAAAGCCGAAGGAGCTTTAACAAAAGAGAATTCACAATAACCAAATTACTGTTGTCCATTTTTTGGTCTTTAGTTGTAAAAAGTTTGTGCACACATGTGGGGAAAATACAAAGGCCGGCCAAGATTAATATATTATCGAGCGCGGAGCGCGAGAACCAACAGTCGCGTATTGTTTATTATACAGTGCTTCCGCTTGGAGTTGTTGGGTGCTTAATTTTGAGAACGATATTTAATTTTTTCATGATTACAAATCTTTCTTTTCTTTTTACAGAAATAAATGCTATGGAAGGTCGTGGATCAAGTTCATCAATCGGTTTTGAGCGCCAGGGGTTGCGCCGCAGGGTCGCCGTGTCAGCGCCGGTTACGCCGCAGATCCCCCGCGCCGTTAGCCCTCGTCAGGCCGTGCAGAAGACAGCTAGTTCCAGCGCGGTGAAAGCACCACTGCAACCTCTCGTGAAGCCTCTTGAAGAATCACATACGATCGAATATATGAAACATGACGTTCAGTTGCGGGTAGTTGATAACAAGGTTGTGTGGGCTGGCTTTGAGAACAATAGAATTCCTTTTCTCCATGGCTCTCTCAAAAGTAATGATTATGTAGTCCGTCTTGTTAAAATAGGAGGCTTTCGAACGGTTATATATTTGGACAAAGATGGAAAACTTATTGGAGTCAGAGCACCAAAGCCAGGTAAGGAGCCATCCATAAATTACGTAACAGATTTTTTACCAATTTTTTACCCGTCCCGTTTTTCATGAAAAAAATACTAAAACAATATGGAAAATTAAACAAAGCAACTAATTTTTTCAATCTTTTTTATCCACTAGTACATATTTCCGATTGCGATCGAATAAATAAACGACTGCGATCATGATAAACGCTAACGAAATGTGATATAGTAGAAGGAAATAATATTGAATTTTCTTAAATCTTTTATCACATCACTTAAGTTTATATTTTTAACAACAACTTAGAAGATTAAATTAGATCACTAGGTATTTAAAAACTAGTGCAAAGCCGGATAAACTCACGAATGTTGGAAAGACCTTGAAATATTTGAATATCTCTTGAAATCTTTGAAATCCTTTGAAATCCCTTAATTCCTGTGACTCAATTTCTGAAATTTCATTGAAATATTATAAGATCCCGTGATTTTACATAGAATTTGATGATATTCCTCACAGTTACAAAAACATTGCGCTCGTTTCAAAAAGAAAAGCCGTCAGTCCACAGGAATCACGAACGATACTTTTCAGAACAAAATCATAAATGGCGTGATTTCATTGTCTCCATGGAAAAATGCAAAATCACGTTTTGAGTCGGTGAAGGTACGCATGAGCTCTACTGCATTTTTGTTCTAACGAGCGTGAATGAGACAACAAAGTATAATGTGCGAGGCGTTAGGAACACGCTATACTCTTCGTTAGAAACATCGACTCACCAATCCGCTATGAATTCTGTTTCTATCTTTGTCAACCACGGTCTCTCTCTAGCGTTACGTCAATACACGGAGCACGCTCAAACAAAGCTCTTTTTTTAACTCTACGTCACGCCGTGATTACTGAACCCTATTTTGTAACTCATCCAACGCACCAACAGCCGCTGCTCAAAAAGCGTACTTTTGCATTTTTCTATGGAGGCATGAAAACACGCCATTTTTATGATTGCGTTCTGAAAAATACTTTATTAAGAATCTTCAAAATACAACTATTCCGAAATTCTGAGAAATTCTTTGAAACCGCATAATTTTTGTTTAAATCCCTTTCACTTTTTTTTCTTTTTTGAAAATTCCTAGAAATCATTTAAAACCCTTAAAATCTTTAAAATAACGTAACGATTTCTGAATTTCATCCAATGCACATCAGTCAAATTTAGTCAACTGTAGTCCGTTTTAGATAGGTTTAAACAGGTCCTTTTTCAAGAAAATTGGGCTGTGTTAGCCCTCTGTATTCCTTTTTTATCGTCAGCAGAAATAATTTTTCGAAAGCTTCTTCGTTCAAATTGCCCCTTCTCGAGTTTAATATAATTCCTAAACTACAAACGAACATTTCGGAAACTAGCCGCCTCAATTTGAATAGTGGAGAAGAAAAAAATAGTTGCGAAAGCAGTAAAATTAATTGCTGGTCATAAAAAGTCTTGTGAAATATATTTCAATTAATTTATTTCTGAAAAAAGATCGTCTCTCGCTTCGCTGGGAATCGAACCTCAGAACTTCCGATTGCCGGTGGGGTGCTTTCCCATTAAGCTACTAGAGACATCGAGAAAAGAATTTTTCATCACATAATGAACGCATTCTTTTGCCAGGTGTTTAATAAAATTTTTCAAGTAATCTGTAACATCAAATAATGCGTTTATTTTCTGGAAAAAGTTTCTTCTCTCCCAGCGGAGCGACAGGAGAAGATTTTTTTTCACAAAAAAATTAATTAAAATAATTTTTCATTCATATCTCCATCCAGTCTGAAAAGACGTTAAAAATTTATGTTATTCTCTTATGATAATACAGATTCCTTGAAAAATATATTTCAAATGTAACTGTAAAAGTAATGATCTTATAATTAATGTGATTGAAAAAAGGTAACTATTTACCTTATGAAACTTTGAATTCGAAAAAGAACGTTCAATTTTGAGATTGATTACTGATCTTTTTAAATTCAATCATCTTTATTTTATTTTCAAGGTACACATTTTATGGAACCTGATGAAACAACATGGTATATCTCTTTTGAAGGAGAATGCTTCACAGTAACGGTAAATCCTGATCCTGATCTAAACCTAAACCCCGCGAACGGCTTTAAGAAAATTGCGCTATATTCTGGAAATGTGTGTATACCAAGTGATAAACGCCAATTAGTTAAATTTCCTTTTATCGACTTTTATATATTAAAAAGGTTTTCTTCGGATTGGACTAACCAAATTACGGGAGCTCTTCTTCCTTGAATAAAGCTTAACCTATCTACAAGATAAACAACGAATGTATAAAAATTGTTTATAATTTTCGTGATGTATATTCTTGAATAAAAACATAATAAACTAAAAATTACTCTTGTATTGTACTGTTATGTTATGACAATTGAAAAACCATTTGGGAATATGTAAATCCAAATCAATTCTACATAAAACAAGTTTACTTCTCTTGAATCAAAGAATACAACATACCATATTTGTCTTGCACACATTTGGTCTACATTGTACCACATATCGTTTGAGCAAACTCAACGGATTAAAGGTCTTTCCACTCAGAAACGAAAAATAAAATTTGACATATTTTTGAAGAAGCAAAACATTATCTTAATTGAATAATTCCTACTGATCCCATCTCTCCAGAACTTTACGAACTCGCAAAACTCCCCCAAAATAACATTCCACTCAGACCGATCGTCAACGCAATAAACTCACTAACTTAAAACCTAGCACGCTTCCTCACCAAAGAACTGAATCCTTTTACTGGAAACTCTATCACGCACGTCCAAAACTCTTTTGGCTCCATCAAAAAGATACAACAGATTCACATTTGACGCCAAGACATCCTAGTGAGTTACGACGTAGTATCCTTCTTTATAAAAGTACCAAGTTCTGATACAATCGATATGATTAAATCTACAATATCACCTGTAATAGCCAACATCTTTATGAAACATCTAGAAACTGAAATCTTCAACCAATCCAAGCTTAAACCGGAATTTTGGTACCATTACGTTGATGAAACTTTTGTCATCTGGAGACATGGACTAGGTGAACTACACAGGTTTGCCGATTTCATCAATCGATTACACCCTAATATTTAGTTCACCATGGAAATGAGGCAAAACGGAAAATTGCCTTTTTTTGGACGTACCTGTTTAGAAAAGATCTGATAGTACATTAGGAAATGAAGTTTACAGAAATCCCACTCATACAAACAGATACCTACATGCCTTCTCCCACCAGCAACCATCTTAAAAGCCATCGGTCATCAACTCCCTTGTATACAGAGCCACAATACTACCCTATGTACATTCAAGGTAGCACAGAACAAATAGGAAGAATTTTCAACAAACACAACATCTAAACCATATTTAAGCCACCTGCGAAAATAGAACAACTTCTAAACAACCCTAAAGATGAAAAAGCACCTCTTAGTGATTCGGGAGTATATAAAATCCCTTTTTCTTTTGGCAAGGTATATATTGGAGAAACCGGGAGGGCGGTGAGCCAGCGTATAAGGGAACATGAGAGTAAAGTCAGACTAAAATATTTCACACAATCAGCACTAGCTGAGCATCATATCGAAACAGGTCATAACATTGTATTTGACAAAACAACCGCCATCGCAAAATTATCAATATTTTTCCAAGAAAACGTAGAGAACAGTCGGAATCTTGAAACACCCTCATAACATCAATAGGGACAATGGATATAATACTAATCAGATTTGGCTTTCCGCCCTCCTGGGTTTTTTCAAAAAGACTTGATTGGCCAATCAACTTCGACCAGTCCCAACGGTGCGATGGGGCACTCAGACCAATGACAGCCATCGAAGAGAGTATATATAAGAACAACAAAACATGAAACTTCAGTTTCAGGCAAGCCCTGCAGAAGTGAACTGCAATGTTCACGAGACGTTAGCAAGATTCGTAGGTTTCACAAGATGGAAACCCGAAACACCTCCTTTTAATTTATTGTAAAGCTTTACACATGATATTATTTTATTTCTAAGCCTTTTATTAATAACTAAGCATTCAGTTCCAAACTTTTACAATTTGAAGTTTCTCAATTTTAAACGCATCATATTAAAAATTCTTTAGTATACATTTCCTGAATTTACAAATTTTCATTTATTTTTTTACTGCATCTATCTAGAATTCCTCAATCTGGAATAAATTTGAGCATTTTTCTGATATTAAAATTTGCCAACGTTTTCTGTTTGAGATTACTCAGATTCTTGTATGTGAACTTATACATTAAATTATTGTCGTTTAGTAATGTGCAATATACGCATATTTTCAATTTTTTAAGTGTTGTTCAATTTTTGGTACTACAATAAAAAAATTTTATATTCTTTATTTATTTTTCTATCATTATTTCATTATTCAGTTTCAAATGGGTTTACACCTACGATGATACTATTCAAATAGTTTTAATTTCACATATTTTCTTGAAAATTGTTTCATTTTGATATGTTACATTTTCAAATTTCTCGATACTTTGAAAAACTTTCAATTTACAGTGTGTCTTAACAGCTATCTTCTAAATTTAGGTTCTCTTAAATAATTCCAAATTAAAATTGTTTAATTTTCACAGCTTCAAATTAGAATTTTTCTGTGTTCAATATTTAAATTGATATACATCTTTTGAAATTAACAAATTTTTATTTTATTTTCAAGCACATGAAAACTATATTATAGGAATAAAAAGCCGTGATAATAATTCGTATCCAAACTCTTTGTGGCAAATATTTTACGAGCTATTCATTTGTTTATTGAGGGTAGCTTATTTTTGGCGAAGCCTGCAATTTAATAAATTGTTATTGTAATAAAAATAATACAATTGGGTTTTTGCTTTTCAAATCTCTAAAGTGGTCTCTATGGTTGAAAGTATTAAAATACATTTTTCTGAGATTCAAAATATAAAAAAATATAAAGAGAGGGGGGGGAGATTTTTTTAACAGAAAATAACTGCATTCCCTGAAATCCTTGAATTTCTCGAATTTTCTTATTCCTTCAACATTTGGAATGCCCTGAATTCGACAAAATCCTGAAATTCGGTGAATTCTCTGAATTCTTTTCGTTTCCCAAATGTGCAGAAATTCTCTAAATTCCCAGAAAGTCTTGAATTTCTTAAGTATTTGGAATTCCTCAAATTCCTTGAATTCTCTGAAATCCTTTATTTCTGTGAATTTCCTGAAATTTTTGAATATTCGGATTTTCCTGAACTTCTTAAATTCCCTGAATATCCTAAATTCGTTGAGCATTCGAAATTCCCTGAAATCTCAGAATTAATAAAAATCAAACGGCGAAGTTAATGTAATTATTATTTAAATTATTATTTATGGCCAAAGGCCACACCACGTTGAAAAAACCAGTTCTCGTCAGATCACTGAAGTTAAGCAGCGTTGGGCGCGGTTAGTACTTGGATGGGTGACCATTCGAGAATATAGCGTGCTGTTGGCCCGTCGTGGGTGTGGTGAGCCCACACTTGTAGTTATTTAGTACAAGAAACTATTCACCTAGAAACACTACCAGAATCGGGTAGTGTCACGCCTACCCTGAAAGGGAAATGGCTTAATGGTATACTACTTAAAATCACAAAATTCCTTGATTATTCGGAATTCCGTAAATATCCTGGATTCATTGAGTATTGGAAATTATCTTACTTCTTTGAACTTTTTGAATTCCTTTAATTCTATGAATACCTGTAATTTCGTAGATACTCTGAATTCTCTGCAATCCTGAAAAATATCTGAATTCCTTGAATTCTCTGAAATCCCTAAAATTCTCAAAATTCCCTGAATTCCTTGAATGTGCTGAATTTAGGAATCTCCACGAATTCGGGGCATTACTGGAATTCAGGATATGACACAAATTCAAGAAATTCTGATTATTCAGATAATTACACGAATTGATGGATTTCCAAATATTTGAAGAAACTGACAAAATTTAGAGACTTCAAACGAATTCAAGGAATTCAGATATACATATCAGAGAATCCGGTAGAAGTGAGATGATTACCAGGAAATTAACAGACTTCAAAAGTATTCGGAAAAGTTTAAGGGCATTTCAAGTAATTCAATAGAATGAAAAGGGATACATATATTTTAAAGAATTCTGAAAAATTCAAAGGGATTTAATGTTAATTCAAAGAAATTCAATTGTAGAACTAATAATTTTGAATAATATACTCAGAAAGAAATTCAGAGTAAGCAAGCTCAGAGGACGTTTTATGTTTCTCCTTACGAATATACCAAAATGGGGTACAATTTCATGATATAGAATTTAGCAAAAATATATACAACTATTGCTTTAACTATTAACTACCCAGCAAAAAATGTGCTCGAAAAGATAATTGTTGGTACAAATATCCTCATTAAAAAGTGAATAGGAACCTTAATTTGAACCATAGATTTGTCAATAAAGACAATTTTGAAACAAATCTTCGGAAATTCTGAAGAAAATGCTTATTCATTCACTTCGTTGGGGTGTTTATAAAGGAATTATAAGTTGTTGCATCCATTTTAGGTTTATAAAAATTTGTTTGGACTTTTTAAAATCTGCAATTCTTCTTTGGAACTTTGTTTACATATCTCACGTCATTTGGCTTAAAATTTGAATTTTTCATTTTTTTTATAGTTTCATAGTTTGAGCGCTACGAGAGCGCGCGTCTGTCGGAGCTCGCACTTCGAGCTCGGCATTTGTACTTCCCTCACTTTTGTGCTTTGAGCTTTCAAAATTATTGATCAACTGGTTCACATCTGTATAATAATTCTCGTAACTCGGTCCGAACTTATGTTTTAGGTAAAAAATACTTCGGTTGGACATTTTATTGTATATTTCATCGTTTTACCATAAATTAAAATTTTTTACTTTCACTGTAATTTTTCACGAGTCAAAGAAAAGATACGTATGTTCTCAAAAAATGGTCCTAAACAATTTGTGTATATATTTTAAGCCAAAAATATTGTCATTATATCTTGTGCTCTTTTTCCAAAAATTTACATTAACAATTTTTTATTTTAATTTTCCACGATGAAAAAAAGTATGTTTCATATCGAAAGATAGTATAGGGGAAACCTCCCTACAGTGTATAGTGCAACCTACAGTGGATAATTATTAATTAAGAGCACAAATGTAATGAAAGTTATTAATAATAATTTTAATTTATGAACACGTATAGTCTCTTAACTATTAAGTAATTTAAATTAATTATTTTACACATATTAGTATTTTTAATTAATGATTATCCACTGTAGGTTCCATTATTCCATAAACCTTATAGTTCAGCTGGAAAATGGTATCTTTATGTTTCAAAAAACATTTTCAATTGATGAAAGCAGAACCGTTGGTCAAAACTGGACGGTTAACAAATTCGTTCTTCCTTTTTAGGTTTTAAATCATTATGCCACAGGGCAATCCAATAGGATAATTGCTTCGAAAGCTATTATACTTCCAGACGCCGACGTCAACGCAAGGACGACAGGCAGACACTGAAGTAAAAACCATTTTTTCTCATTCATTACATAAAGATAATTCCTTCTCATTGAGATGAGAGTGTAAAACATAAAAAAATGTACTAGGTAGTTTCTGCAGTTCAGTTTTATTGAATATAATTGAAATTCGATTATAACCAAAAGGTTGCAGTACAGAACTAGATCACCAACATTTTTATCGAACATTGGTTTACAGTAGTCTTGACAATGACAAGATAATTAGACTAGAAAACGATTATAGGGATAAGAACAGAAAAGTAAAATTACTAGTTACAGAAAGAAAGAGTAAAATCATAGCGAAAGAAGATAAGAAAATGTAAAAAGATTTTCAAGGAAATAAGAAATTATTTCGGAAATGGTTCAAGGTCAAAAACAGAGGAAGTAGTACTACAGAGTTAGTCGGCATTAGGAAAAGCAAGGGTAGAATGGTATATGATAAGGACGTAGTAAAAGTCGTTTTGAGAAAAGCAGTTTTTTTCAAGAAATGATTGAAAGGCGGAGCAGCACAACTGCGAAATAGAAGACAAAAAGTTGAAAAACCCGGTTGAAAGAATCTGTGCCTCCGAGATTAGGAATATAATTGAGAATTAAAAAAATGGTAAGGATGCTGGTGTAGACGGTATTATATCTAAAATGCTCAAAAGTGGTGGCGAATGTATACCTCATAGTCTGAGTGAGTTGATAAATTTATGAACCAAGATGGGGGAAGTTCAAGTTGAGTGCAAAAAGGCAATTGTCGTTTCAACGTAAAAAGGAAAGAGTGATAAAAGCAATTGCAATATATACAGAAATACACAGTTATCAGCTCACTTAGTACCGTACAAAAAATATATTCAAAAATACTTATTCATAGTGTCATGAAAATAACAAAAGAGAAGATCTGGGAAGTCCAAAGTGGATTTTGCCCAGAAGATAGCTTTGGGAAGTCCTGAAAGAGTACAGAGTCAGTGGATGGCTCCTACAGGCTATAAAAACACAGCTAGTGAAGCGAGTGTGAGAGCGAATGAGCAACTGAGTAACTGGTTCGATATTAGGCAAGGTGTTCGACAAGGATGCGTTATGTCGTATTAGCTATTTATTATATTTATGGATATGTGTCTAACAATGGCCCTCCTCAAAGAAGAAGGTGTCGATCTCAGGACACTTAAGGTGCGTGGGTTAGCGTTTGAAGATGATAAGGTTGTTACGGCAGAGTCAATCGAGGGCTTGCAAAGAATGTTGAGCAGACTGAATGCTAGCATGAAGAACAGGGGCCTTAAAATTACCGTGAAAAAAAAAAAATTATGGTATTTGATGGAAAGATTGAAAACACAGTATGCAACATTGTTTTAGACCATGAATGGATAGAACAAGTTGTTAAGTACGTGTACCTTGGTTGTCTACTCACTAATGACGAAAAGATCGAGGGAGAGGTAGCAGGCGTACGATCGAGGGTAGGAAGGTTATCGGCAAGTTATCAACCATTGCCCGAATTAAAAATATAACAAATAAAGTTAAATTTGCGATATACGATTATATATGGAAAGAAATAGTATGGTAGGAGCATCCGTAGCAATATTAATGAGTGTAATATTGATGTGGTACCCATTTAAATAGCTAAGTGAACGTTTCGTCAAGCTGTTGTTTCAAAATGGAATGGATGTCTTAACCATACCTGCCTCAACCTTGGATAGGGGCGTTTTGTCCATATAAAGGGTAAAATTTGAATTTTTTCGTGAAGCGCCCTCTATGCAAGCTTCCCCCAACCACATACCTATTCACTCAATCCAGATTAGCGTCATGCACAGTTCAATTATCAAATCATCATTAATATTGTGTGCGTATAATGAAGTCAGAGTGAGTAAAGTTAGTTAGTGAAGTGAAAGTTAAAACTTTGCAAAAAAAAAAACTAAAATGGAGGAGAAATGCCGGAGCTTACTGATGAGAATTGGGTGCACCGAGTACATCGACAAATTCATGATTACAATGTTTTTGAGACGGATACCCTTGAATGTGTTTTTATATCTGATTTACATTCTTCTTTTCCAGTAATTATGTATTCATGAGAAAGAAGATCTTATTATTGTGGTGTATTATTATTATTATTGCCCTCGTTCATATACCTTTGGATCACTGCTTTCTCAATGCAACTATTGCCATCACAGAAAAAACAGAAGATAAACTTTACATCGATTTCCGTTGAAAGATTCGCTGCAACAAAAACAAACTTTACACGAAACTGAGATACTTCCGTGTTTTTAAACTGTCTCGGAATAATTTGTCAGCAAAAAAGCGTCTTCTGATATGTAGTTGACAGCAGTGCAAAGAACAGTGAAGTATGGATGAAATTGGTCTCGAAATCAGGACACCAGATTTTTAAAAACATTGCACTTATTACAATTTCATTTTAAAATAATTGCACTTATCGCGGACGAATGGTTATAAATTTTTTATGACTATCAATAAAGAACTCGACAACATTCGAAAAAGTCGCCATATTTACTATGATTTCAACCATAATTCACAAGTTATGAGATAGGAATTTCCGTTTTGAAAGTTTCGAGATCCGTCAGTATTGCAGTTTAATATAAAAGCCTTTTTAAATAAATATTTATCAAAAATATTGAATGTAAATGGAAAATCTTAATTTCGTACTGTAGATAACATTTTATATTAAGATAATATTGATGGAAATTTAAGTATATTCTATCAGGTATTTCAGGTTGAGAAATCAAAGATGTCTGCAAGCTGAGGGATAAACAATAATACCAATTGCATTGGGACAAAGCTTAATTTTTTTCCAAACTCAGAAAAAAATGGTTTTTCACCAAAGTGTATTTGGACATTATTCTTTATTTTCTAAAAACTATTCAATTAAATGATCAAATCCTTAAAAAATGTTTAATGATTTTATTATTTAATTAAATAGCTTTCTCGGAATGAAACATAATATCCAAATACACTTATGGTGAAAAATCGGGAAGACTGAAAAATTTTCGAGACTGTAAAACTCCTGAATTAGGGAATCCCCGAATAATTTAATTCCCGTTTATGATATTACCGAATCGGAAAATTCCCGAATTCCAAAATATCCAAACTAGAATAGAAAACTCCCCAATTATAAAATACCCGAATTTAGACAAATGCAAAAATTTTTTCATGAATATTATTTATTTATTAAAAACACAATAATCAAATGACTCTATCAAATTCCCGAATTGGGAATTACCCAAATAATGAAATTTTCGAATATGTGATAAACTTCGCGAATTGGAAAATTCCCGAATTATAAGATATCCGAACTGGAAAATTCTTGAATTATAAAACTCCCGAAAGAATGGAAAGAAATTGTTTTTCAATCAATATTATTTATTTATTAAAAATACAATCGTCAAATATATTTATAAAGAAAAAAAAATTTCTCCTGATCAGAGTTTCTAAAATTATTGTTTGAATTAAAAATAACAATTATTAAAAAAATATATTTTTGGATAAAAATTTTGGGACGACTGAAAAATCCTAAAAAAATGAAATCCATGACTCTGTCAAATTCCCGAATAATAAATTTTTTGATTATGGAATAAAATTTTCTTTAATAGAAATATTTGATTATTGTATTCTTAATAAATAAATAATATTCATTTGAAAAAAAAACTAATTATTCAAATTCGGGAAGTTTCTAATTCAGTTATTTTATAATTTGGAAACTTTCTGTTTTGAATTTTCAAATTCGGTAATATTATTAACTGCCGGGAATTTTCGAATTCAGTAATATTATTAACTGTTTGGGTATGTTATTAATCGCGAATTTTCCATCTCGGGAATTTTACAATGTCGATAATTCTATTTTTGGGATTTTCCAGTCGGTCCGAAAAATCATTTTTGTCCAAGCTGTAAAAAAAAACTTTTGGCTGTAAAAACTCTCGCCAGGGGACATGCCTTACTGCAGAATCAAAATCAAGTAGTTGTATTTTATTACTCTCCCTTTTACGGGTTTTAGGGCTCCGTTCCCTTTACATCTTTCACAATTTCACTTAACCACTATGCCTTATGGCTAAATCAACCCAACTTAACCTTTAATCGCTTCGCTTCCTTATTATTTACTAACTCATACATATCATCTTACAATTGCGCGAGCGATATTTCTTTGTATCAATTTTGGTCTCGATTTTGATTTTTTCCACCCCCTTGCATTCTCTCTTCCCTATTCTCTTCTAGACTCTTCATCCACTTTTCCCCTTGCCGACAACTGCTCAGTATCCATTTAACTCTATCTACCACGCTCTTTCCCCCTTCCTCTTCCCCTGTACATCTCTCCAACACGTGCTCCCATGATTGCCTTTCATAACCACATACTCTACACATTTTCATTTCTTCAGTCATCCAATATTTACACTCATTCATTCCTTCTCCCATTCTGAAACGTACCAGGCTGGACCACCTGCACTCCTTTTTTAACTTTCCTAAATATTCTGGGACCCCTTCCATCTTGACCAATTTATACCATTCATTGTATTTTGACTCCATAATCTTTTCCCACATATTCTCTTCCTGCTCCTTGATCATTTCTCCTTCTACTTCCTGCCACTCCCCCCTTTCGTCACACATTCTACATTCCCTTCTAACTTTCCATCTCTGCTCCTCCCATCTTGAATGTCCCGTTTTTCCTCTCCTCTCTCAATTTAATATTTCCTGCAGGCATACTTGAGCAACTTTGATACCCTTACCACTCTGAAGTTTCTCTTCGAAATTCCAGACCCTTTTCCGCTGCCTTATCACCAATTTCTCTCTCCCTGTTTCTTCTCTCAACATAGATCCTGGGCAGTTCCAGCTCACTCCCATAACCCATTTCAGAAATCTCTCTTACATGTTCTCTACTTTTTTGTACTCCTTCCACCCCCAAACCTCCACTCCATAACACATCACTGACCATACCAGTGAATCAAACAGCCATACTCTCATCTTCCAGTTCTCTTTGAATCTTCTTTTTCCAATCCACACTTGACCCATCACCTTACTTGCACTTTCTATCCTTTTTTTCACTTGCAAATCATTTCCACCTCCCGCTTTGAACCAGAATCCTAAATAACAAAACTCCTCTACCATTTCCTCATTTATCTTCCACCCATACTTTACTTCATTCTTTCTCTCCCTGAAACATACTATCTTTGTCTTCGCCACATTAATTTTCAGGTCTTTCTCTCTCACATACTCTTCATATCCTTTTATTAGCAAGTTCATTCCACTTTCATTTTCTGCCAGGAGCACCACATCTTCCGCGTACGCTAACAAGTATATTCTCTTATTTTCTAGAACTATACCCCGTTTACCTTTTCTTTCCATTCTCTCTTCCAGGTCTGCTAACAATATACTAAACAACAACGGACTTAGCGGTCACCCTTGCCTGAGACCCCTCCCTGTCCAGAACTCCTCTCCTTCCTGTTCCCCGATCTTCACCCTTGTCTTCGTCTCCGTAAAGACCTCTTTTATCCTCTTAATCAGCTCTTCGTCCACCTCCCTTTCTTTCATTGCCTGCCACAAAACTTTGCTATTCACCGAGTCAAAAGCTGCCTTAAAATATACGAATAGTGCTACCAATTTTCCTTTTTTCTGTCCCAGATTCCTGTTGACTAGATAGTTCAGCACGAAAATGTTATCCACTGTCCGCATCCCCTTCCTGAATCCTGTTTGATGGTCTGGAACACTTCCTTTCTTATGACGTGTCCTTCTAATCTCTTTCTAAGCACCTCCGCGTATATTGTATACGTTACTGGCATGAGAGTGATTACTCTATAATCTTCCACTCTTCTACTCCCTTTTTTCTTAAAAAAAGGAACTACCGATCCTGTTTGCCACTTATTCTGCCATCCTTCACCTCTTCATACTCTATTACATACTTCCCAAATCTCTTCTCTAACCCTCCTTCCGCCAAATTTCAATGCTTTATTCTCCATCCCATCCTCTCCTGTCGCCTTGTTTCTTTTTAACTTATCAATTGCTCGATTCACCTCCTCTCTATTTAACTCATTTCCACCTTCCATGTCTCTCTCCTTGATCTTTCTACCTTCCCCCCTCACCTTGCTATCCACCCTCCCATTCTCTTCCTTCCTTTATTGCTTTCGCTACCTCTTCCATATACCTCGCCTTCTCCTCTTGTCGTTTTACATCCAGTAATTTCTTGTGTTCCCTCTTTCTCTTATTATGCTTCTTTTTGTCTATCTCTCCTCTTCTCCGATCCCTTAACGATGACTTCATACGCTCTTTACTCTCTACACATTTCACATTGAATTCCAGTAGTTAATTTATGTTAGCCTGAGAGCAGCAAATTTCTGTTAGCCTTAGGGCGGCAAATACCTAGATCCGCCACTGAATGATCAAACTTCAAAATTAAATCGATTTCTATTTTTTGTTTTGTTCCTAACCTACAATACCGACTGTGGCAGAAAGTATCACGATAAAATCTTTCAAGATCGGTTACCATCTTATGAACTATATAAGCCATGGAGTAATCTTTAGCGAAAAGGCTAATTATTTTCAAAATAACTATTAGGTAAGTAAAAAGCTGTTTCAAATCTGGTGTCCTGATATATAGTTTTTCACTCATACTTTGCCGTTTTTCCATTGCTGCAAAGGACGTAGCAGACGACAGCTTTTATTCCATCGTAAGATAAACTTTCGCCAAATAGCATGTAATCTTTAACAGCCGAATATCTTACATGCAACAAAATTTAACTTCAGTTTTTTCTGTGATGGTCTCGTCGTTTGGGGTGATTGCTAGAGAGAATAAAGATATATATATATATATACATATATATACATATAGTTAAAAGTTTGTCATAAGGACAACCGCAGGATTTCGCCGGGAGCCGGTGCTAATCTGAAAAATTGCACCCGCTCCCAGCGAAATCGCGGTAAAATTTCAACTGTAACCACGTCTCACGACCGTGAGATAGGTGGTTACAGTCTGCGACGAACTCAATACGATGATCCGGCAAAAGTCTCGTGCACCATGAGGACACGGAGCGACACAAGAACGACCGCCTTCTGCATTTTCCCCGCAAGTGTTTCAGCATTTTGTTGACACGCAGGGATGCTTTTCAGGCTATTAACCAGTGAAAACATGGCACCTCCAAGAGCGCTGATGATCAAGACGATTAGCTTAACAGAATATTCCGGGTATAACCGCCGCAACTCCCTTATATAGTCTTTATTACTCTCTCTTTTTTCTATATATATATATATATATATATATATATATATATATATTACCTGAATTAGAGATCTTTTGGACTAGACAGTTGTCTCTTTGATATAAGAATAACTGAAGCAAAATTGAATAAGTGACTCTGAACCAATCTATTTAGATTATTATGTTTCCCAAAAAGTCAAAATTTATGCATTTCTAAAACTGCTAAAATTTGAAAGTTTCTTCAACAAAAATTTAAAATAAAAATATTTCTTCCGACAAATCGATTGATTCAAAGGCGCACTCATTGATTCAGGTGATCGAGCTCATTGAATCGAAGAAATACATCAAGCTGTACCTTTTGAGTTCAAGGAAATTAATTTACTTGGACGTTTGGAAATATTATTTTGTTAAAATAATAAATTTAAGGAGTTTGACTCTTTGAATTAATGAAAGACATATGTTTGTTTCAATAAGAGATCACTACTTTAGAGAAAGAGATTCCTGATACTGAAAAATGGGACTCAAGGAACAATGTTGAAAATCTTATTAGCTTCAAAACACCAATGTGTAATAAAATTGATGCCTCAAGCTTATGAAATCGATATTAGGAACGTGATTTCTAAGTTTCATATAAATTTATAATAATCATTCGTATGATTCCATTTTACAGAAAATCTAGATACGTTGAGTAGGAATTTTCGATTTTTAAAAATCAAAAACATGATAACTTTTACCAGTTAACCGAACAGATAATTCACTTTTAAGTCAAAACTTCAATTATGCTGAATAAATATCAGCTCTAATCTACGATTAACTGTACTCACATTAAGTTTCAACCAATTTTAGAAGAAGTTACAGTTTAATTACAAAAAGCTATTAAATCAATTACCTCAACTGCGAATAATTGACAACATTTAAAGAAATAAAAGAACTTTGAGTTTTGAGCAACTGCTATACCGACCTGCATATTATATTCAATATGAAATGTACAACCTTGTATATTCTAACAAAATTGCAAATATTGTCTATGCAAATGTCTTCATATAAATTTGTATGCAGATGTTCTCAAAGTGAACGCATTGACTTGGTTCATATTGTTTTGTGTGTGGGATAAAAATTAATTACACGAAATATCAAAAATTAGACAGCAATAACAAATGCTGTTAATCAGATTCTGAGATGTACCAAAATTACATGTGATCAGAGAAGATTGATGAAATTCCCAATTTTTCTAATCCCTTCATTCAATCAGTTGCAAAGTGCTCAAAAAAAAAGCAGAAAGGTAATCACTGGCTCAGCTATTCAAGGGACGAGTGGTCTACATCACGCAGGTCGCACCTTTATTTCGATGTCTATCAAAACGAGGACATTTTCATCGAGGACGATGCACAATTCTGAGGAGGGAGGACGGAAAATAAAATTTCAAAACTTTTTCAGTCAAAATGCTTCGCTAGACGTGAAGAAACAAATATATGGAACCGGAACATGATATCAACATGGCATCATGTTGCATCATCGTAATTGGACTCTTTGAGGCTGTTTCCACCGGAAGAAGAATCTCCAAAACTATGCAAAGGAACACTAGACATCTAACTTCATATGTTGATGGCACCATCTCATCGTGGTTGTTCCTCACATGAAATTTGCTCCTTTCGTGATAATATCTCACCGGCCAGGGAACGCGTGCAACACGATAAGAAAATAGCGATTAAAATCCACGTTAACCTCAATTATTCACCTCAAGACCACTCTGGATAGCAATGAAAGAAGATCTGTAAATTTAAGTTTTACGGACTAACTGACTCCTTCCACCAAAATCCTACCATTTCAAAATTCTACCGTTACAAATTATCATCAATGACAAATTCCATAATATGGATAAAGATTACATTCACATTGCAGAATCCTTGAGAGCAAACTGTTGTCATACAATTACAAAACAATCTATGAAACCACTAGAAACATAAGAAAACAAAAGTTCTATCTTATGTGCTCTTGGGCTAAGAAAAGAAATAAATTTTCTATAAAATTTTAATTTTGAGAGAGGTAACATCAAAATTACTATAATTAATACCAATAACTTACAATCTGATCAAAACATTGATATAACTTCCTATTGTATTTAATATAAACGTCCGCAGTGAGGGAGACACTAGCTCAGAAGCGAGACTCCGCCCCCATGAGTAAAAGGAACGCCACTCATTCGAACAAGATGGAGAATGAGAAGCTGATAAGCAAGTGAAACCACAACCGTACACAGCGACGTCCCTAATTATTATGGCCGCCGGCTCGAGAAATGTAATCCGACCGCGATAAGGATTAGAAGACCGCCTGCAGAATAAAACACCACACCCATAGTACGGCACCTCGAATCACGTGTCTGCTATTTTGTTCAGGCATACTTTTATATGATTGTCGCAGCAATCGGCGAACGAGTCACCTAAGCGCGGCAATCATGTGAAGGTGGACTGGAGCTGGTTAGTGGCGTCTGCAAGAGAAGCATTGTCGATTACAAGATCGTAGGTCACACAAAATACGCGCAATGGAGAATCATTTCACCTCGTAAAATGGCCTCTTATCTTGGAATGAAGAAAATAGTAAATTGTAGAATTTAATCAAATTCTGCATACATATGCTCCTGTTAACAGTAAATTGGGAGTCCCTTATGTTAATAAATACAAACTGGCTGCTTTAAAACTACTGTGTGCACTTGAGAGAAGAGGAAATTTCAATTTCGCACTGAACCATATTATTGAGTCTAGGCATACACACGTAACTATTCATACTAAAATTGTATATCACACAAGTCTTTGTAGAATTGTGATCAAGTACGTAAAACCACATAAGGCGAAAATCCTGAGCAAGAAAATTTTAACTGAAAATAGCATTAAGGAGCCCCAATACAAATTTTCGAACAAATTGGAAAATCATCGACGACGATGATGATTCTAAGGAGGAAGGACTTTTGCATCCCGAAATTTTATAAAATTTGATGTAACGCGTAGCTAGGTGCAACCTACCTTACCCCACATATTTTATGCTAACGCCATCAACTACAAGGAATGATATTACTGATCTTTTCTGAGTTTAAACCTAACTATGGTAACTGCACTACGGTCGGTCGGACAGAAACCACAAGACACTTAAAGTATTACCATGAAGGGATAAGAATTCAGAGAATACCGATAAATTAGCATATGGTCGATCATTGAGAGACTGCTATTGCAGACTCTACCGCTATGAGATAATTATAATTATATCCATTATGATGCGAATGTGCTTATAATCTTAATAATTTGAACAGTAACAAGTTCAACGTTAAATCCAAATATAGGGGATATAAGTACACACGTGTGACTAAACTGAAGCAATAATTGTAATGATATATTTTACAGCATTAATGTAAAGCCTAATTAGTAAGTGAAAGAACATGTATATAGTCAGGCAATGCAGTAATCAACAGCGTCTGGCTAGATATATTGGAATACAGATAAGTAGCATTTAGAATCTTTATTCATGAAAGGTCAAGAGTAGAAATGCACGATCACTGACCTTTGCGGAGGACGGAACTTATTAGTCACTCGCGTGAGCCATACGAAACTCAATATCGAGAGTCGCGCGTATCAAATAACATCTCGCTGATTTATGGAGAAACGTGCGATACCCCGTTTTTATCATCAAGGGTGCTATACCCCATTTTTGTCACAGAACGTTCCATACCACATTTTGGTTACCCCGCGTGCCAAACCACGCTTTTACCACGGTACGTGACTTCTGGCTTGTACCCAGCGTATATAAACCCCAGAGCCACCCTTGTCAATCGTCTTACGTTTCCAGCAGTCATACAGAGAACTTCGATCTACAAGTCGCTCTGTACAAGTCGCGTACTTTTAACTCTTCGTGAACCAACGAATTATAAAGTTGTGAACTAAGTCTCTTTTCGGTTTCGGCCGCGGTATGAATCTACTTCCGGGTAAAGTCCGCAGTGTTATACATCCGTGAAAACAGAACTCAAGAGTGGATTCGGTAGCTGATATAGGACCGTGTATCGCTCTACGGGTTAATTGTGATTGTGAATTGCTTCGATCTTACCCAAACCAACTCTGCGAGAGGTTCTTGCCATTGTCCTCCGATTATAGAGACGCAAGTGACAAACTACTACTCTCTGGCCCTTCTACGGGTACGAGGGTACATGTAAGTTTAGATTTATGTAACTGTCAATCTTATCAATTATATTTGCAAAAAATAGTCTACTTTCGTAACTATCTTTTGGTTCTTTTGATCACCGGTTTAACGCAGTTTGCATAGAGCTGACAAGTGACAAACGTACCAACAAATAAATAATTGGTCAGGTCTTACCAGTCTGACATAATCAGCTCACTAGCCTCCCTCATTCTAGCCCCTTTAATAACCTATCCTTGCCTTTTATTCGGGACGTAACAATTGATCTTTTTTAGATCAAAATTCCACAATTTTGATGAAAAATTGTGTTTTTTATTGAAAATTCAACTATTTCGTTGAAAATCCACGCATTTTGTTAAAAAATCGATTCTTTTGGTAGAAAATGATCCCTTTCTTTGAAAGGTAATCTCCTCGTTTGAAATTTTTCTTTACGGTTAAAAATTCTAGTATTCCAGTTAAATATTTATCACTTTAGTGGAAAATTCATCTTTTAGGTTGGACATAAAATTACTTGGTTGAAAGTTAAACTCTTTTGTTGAAAGATAATTTTTTGTTGGGTTGAACATTTATCATTTTGATTAAAAATTCATTTCTTTGGTTGAAAAATGAGCTACTTGTTTGAAAAGATTTATTTTTCTTTGGATGAAAAGGAGCGTTTTTGCCGA
Source organism: Andricus curvator (assembly GCA_932195095.1). Classification (NCBI taxonomy): domain Eukaryota; kingdom Metazoa; phylum Arthropoda; class Insecta; order Hymenoptera; family Cynipidae; genus Andricus; species Andricus curvator. Next base: position 509,993 of record CAKNYM010052983.1, read on the forward strand.
AAATTTAACTATTTTGTTGAAAATTTTTTACCTTTTTGCTCATTTAGGTTTCTTTTACTACTGTGTTTAAATGAAGTATTTGTAGCTAGGATTGTCCAAATTTGGTCATTTTCGATTCTCAGAGTTTAAGAAGTTTCTTTAAATTCTCAGGATTTTTTTATTGAAATTTGTTTAGTATCGTGAGGAAGAATTTGAAATTGGATTTCTTCCGAATTTAATTTCTTAACTTAAATTATGATATTTTAGTCGAATAATTATAAAGGTTCCGTGTATTTATTTATTACCAAAATCTTGTACACTCTTCTTCATAAAAGATCATTTTGAAATGCAAGCTTTTAATGTTTTATATTATGGAGATTTAATTTTTTTCCTTGTATTTTGCAGATGTAATTTTGGATTACTTCAGCGACTCAACTTCAGAACCCCAGATAGTAGCAGAGCTGAGCACTTGGTTGTCCCAGGCCGGGGACCGCGATGGTGGACGAAAGAGTAGGAAATAAATTATTACTATGAATTTTATATTATAATTATAATTATTATTACAATATAATTATAATAAATAACGTAGATTGTTTTTAGATTAGAAATCTTTGTTTTCATTGCTTATTATTCTATTTTGTATTCAAGTGTGTAATGACTTCAGCTTGCTAGTTGGCCCATCGCTGAGGTGAAGCGTTAGTTCAACTTTTCTCTCTAAATTTATATGAATAGTTTTCTACTAATAATATAGTGCAAAATCGTTTACCAATTACTTTAGGAAGCATCTTCACTCATCTTCAGTATAAAATCATTAATTTCTTATCAGGAAACTACGAATTCACTTATTAAGACTTAATAAGTGATTTCGTAGTTTTCTAATAAGAAATTATTGATTTTCTAGTATTGATTAGTGAAGATGCTTACTTAAGTAATTGGTAAACGATTGTGCACCATTTCATTAGTAAAAAATTATTAATTTAAATTTAGAGAGCAAAGTTGACCCAACGCTTCTTCTCAATGTTGGGCCACTTTGAAAACCAATGGTGTGCCAAAATTATATTCCGAAGTTGGAACAACCATGAAAAGTATTGTTGGCCCAACTGTGGAAAAAAGGAAGAGCTTGCCTTATCATTACGCTGGTTGGCCCAACCACTCGCTCACAAAGTGTGCCGACCTTACACAGGTTGGCCCAACCATGGCCCGACCGACAATTCGCAACTGGGAAAACAAATTATGAAATTTAGGAATTGTAGATAGATAGATAAACGTTTATTCTTTAGCCTGCTGGCCTTAAAAAATTGACTTGCTTACACATCCATTTTTTTACAGAATTTTCTTAAAACTAACCCTTAAAACTAACATCCTTCCACACCTTATCTCTAACGCCGCTCGCTCTTATCGCATTGCCTTCTTCGATTCGCCTCGCCTCGCTCGCATGTCCCTACTTTATTGCTTTGTCTCGCATTACCAAACTTTGCCTCCATGCTTATCTCACTCCTTTCCACCTCTACGCACTCCTCCAAC
>CAKNYM010052983.1:526495-551018 GCA_932195095.1 Andricus curvator
TTCCCCTACTCAATTCATGAAATCAAATAGATTGAAAGATTGGACCACTACAAACTATAAAATCAAAGGTGTCATCATAATAATAATTGACTGTTTTACAGACGAGGATACCTTGGATCTGGCGGAAATGGGATGGCTTTTCAAGCAAATTTTAGGCAACAAGCAACTGCTTTTAAGGTCCAAGAGTCGACCAGCTATTCAACCAGCTCCGGCCTTATCAGCACAGGCGACGATGGCAGCTGAAGTCTCGGTCCAAACGCACGAGCCACCCAAAGGGCCTAGGATGACATCAAAAATACCAGCGCAACAAAAGGTCACGTTCGTAACGAACTCGAGCAAGCACAAACAGCAAAACGAGTTTGACGATATCACCCCCATTTTGAATCTCGTTGACACCGAGACACTGAAGGCTTTGAAGAAGACTGGGATCATCCTAGTGGTTACAAAACGACACCAGGCGCGAGTGAACGGGAAGACGGCGAACTTTCCGGCGATGAAAACGATCAAACGCTGTCTAACGAGTAACGTGCTCAAGACTAGAAAAAACTCGTTTCCTCAACTCCAAATAACCAGGTAATTCGGTCTCATGGTGATGAGGCTATGAAAGGCGTAAGAGAAAATTATAACCAAATCAATGCTAATTTATAACTAAAAGTATCACGGAACGGATAAAAAGGAATTTGAGTGACTTTCCAAGTAAATGTAACATCTCATGTAATGAAAATTCAAGTAAAATAAATATCGAGTTTTCTAACAGTCAATCAAATTCAAATGTACAAAGGAAATTTAGTTTAACAAAAAGAATAAGTTTTGAAACTTTTAAAGGTTATTTGTTTGCTGAGTTAAAGGCTAAAAAACTACACTATGTTTTTGACAAATATGAAAAGGAAAAGGTAGACAAGATCACTTTGGAAAACGATGAAAATACAGTTAGGGACATAATATTCAATCGCATCAACTTCAATGACTATGAAAATGATTTTATACATTTAATTGACAGTTCGCCTCAGGAAATATTAGACGCGATTGAAGATACTAAATTAGGTGAGGTTGGTTTGGACGAACACACATTTTCAACAATTTAATAAACATTAGATTTAATCCAAAAAAGGAAAACACTGTTCAATACATTGCACGTTTTGAGAAAACTTTTCGCGGACTTATGAAAATCATTGTGAAACAGGAAAATATCCGGATGACGACAAGCGAAAGCTTTTTTATCAATCCGTTATGAAAGCTCTTCCGGCTGTTACAATATCTGACAGCGTTAGCCAAAACTCTAAAAGCACCCAATGTGATAACAATCAACTAAAGAAACTTGTTTTGCAGAACGGCCCCCGAGTTCCGTTAAAAGAGCAGACAAGTGCACTTAACACTATGTCGAAAGGTTTCGGTAACAAAAACGATAAAGAGGATCACTGCTATTATTGCGGTGATGACAAGCACGACAGAAACTCCTGTCCCTATGGAGAGAACGTCTGCTTTAGGAGCAAGCGACGTGGGCATAGGAGGTCTGAGTGCCGGGAAGAACCTGGCTACAAACCGCCACCCCCCAAAAAGCGTTCAGGGCAAGGCTTTGACCAAAGGCCGCCGAAAAGGACAAAAGTTGACACGAGAACTTTTGGTTTCAAGCCGGATAAGCAGGACGAGAGTGGGCACCGCGGAAATCGAGACTGGTCATCGAAATCTAAACAAGGTAAAAGATTAACTAAAGGGTCAAACAATAATCGAAAGGGTAATAATAAAGTCAGGGCCCACTTAGCTGATGAAAATAATAGAGAAAGCTGTGCATCAAGCTCAGAGTCCGATAGCGAAAATGAAACAATCAATAAATTCATTGATGATTCAGGCGGGACAGAACACATGTCAAATGCGTGACTAATGTTCAAAAATTTAGACTACCAGGAAAAAGGAATAATAAATTGCGCAAACAAGAAGTCTACGGTTAACTTAAATTTTCAGGGTAAAGGAGATAATAAAAGGATAAATATATACAATCCAACAAATCACAAAACAATAATTTCAGGATTTTACAATAAACCATTTCGGGAAATAGAGTTAGTTTTAAATCAAAAGGGTCCCCATACTAATAAAAATCAAGGCAAAGGAATTTTTGTTAATTTAGCTACGAGAAGAGGCCAATTACCTCAAATAGCAGCTGGAAACAGTAAAAAGCTAAAGGCAAAGGAACCACCAGCATTTGAAAATAAATTGCTGAAAAGTATAAACAATAGAAAAATTGAAAAGGTTGACAACCTAACTGTCGAAAAAATTAACGGATCCATTCAACTAAAATCTATCAAAAAAGAAAAATTAAACTCAATCTTACTATGGCATGCATGGCTAGGGCACATGTCACCACAATACTTGTTTAAATTTAAGAAACTTTATCCGGAAATAGAAAACTATGATACATCTGATTTCGATGAACGTAGGAAGCTGCTCCTTTGTTGAAAATACACGCGGTCGTGATGGGGTATATAAGTCCAGTGATTTATCCCAGTAAATACCGATTTATAGTAAGTTTCATCGATAGCTATTCTCGATATGTAGGTACTTAGCCACTAAAACACAAGACGGATGTGCCGAAATGCTTAAAAGAATACATTATTTCAATAAGAAACTTAGTAGGGAAGGATCTTAAAATTTGTTATTTGGAATGCGATAAAGATACCGAATTTACAAGTCAAAAAACAATCAATGTTTCAAACGAATTCGGTGCAAAACTTAAGACAGTCTGTCCCTCAACCCCAGAACATAATGGCGTGGTTGAGAGATTCAACCAAACTATACAAAAGAAATTGAGAGCATTGATGTTAGATTCGGGTCTGCCGTCAAATATGTGGGATATCGGGTTAGGAGCAACAACCCATCTATATAATTTAAGCCCACACAAAACGTTAAATATGCAATCTCCTATAAAATTATTGGCTCCCAATCACAAGTGCAAAGTCAATCAGCTGAAAAGGTTTGGATGTATTGCTTACACTAAAATTAAAAACGAAACTAAATTCAGTGAAGTATCAATTAGAACATTTTTGGTAGGATATCATCCGACAGGTTATTTATTATATCATCTGAAATCTAAAAGAATAATTGAAGCGAGGCATGTTAAATTTATGGAAAGATACGCGTATGGCGACGTATACAAAGAAAAATTCGAGGAACTAAAAATAAGTGGTGATGATCCTGAAAAGATTAATGATAAAATTCAAAAACAATCCTTAAGCTCACCAAAGGAGGGAGAAATCGAACGAGCTGAAAGCTCAGATTCGGAGGGAGAGGTTAAGCTCTCAAACGAAAGGAGAAGAGGTAGGCCGCGTAAAAAGGTTGCTGAGCCAATATTGCTATACTCGTCTCTCTCAGGGATAAGGAATAATCGAGTTAGTTCAGAGTTTCACGCATTGCTAACTGATATCACTGGAGATCCCAAAAATTACAAGGAAGTTTTAAATAGACACGATAGCGTAGAATAGCTCGAAGCCGTTAAAAATGAATTAGATGCAATGACAATTAATAACGTCTTTCAAGTAGTTGATAGGCCAAAATTATACTCTCAAGGTCGCAAACCCAATATTCTAACAACACGCTGGATTTTCAAGGAAAAGGTAAATTCTGATGGAAACAGAATTAAAAAGGCGCGCTCAGTTACTCGAGGCTTTCAAGATAAAAACTTTTATAATTTGCACGAAACATACGCTCCGGTAACAAGAATGTCTTTAGTCCGAGCTGTGTTAGCTTTCGCAAATAAACATAATTTAATTATGTTCCAACTTGATGTAAAAACTACATTCGTAAACAGTAAAGTACTTGAAGAAATTTATATCGAAATTCCTGACGGTCTTCCCTACATGGAATCTGAGAAAAAGGCTAAAGTTTGCAAACTAGAGAAATCACTGTACGGTTTAAAGACTAGTCCGAAAAGGTTGTACGAAACATTCTTCGATACGTTGAAAGAACTTGGTTTTGTCACAAACGAGAACGATCCATGTTTATTTGTACTCATAAAAGAAAATTTGATCATATTAGCTTTGCTATACGTCGATGACATAATATTGACAGGTAATAGTGAAAAGGCTTTGAATAAATACAGAGAAGAACTTAAAAAAAGGTTTCGCATGAAGGATCTAGGAGAGCCTAAAGAGTATCTGGGTATCACTATCATCCGAGATAGGAAGGCGGGTACATTGAAATTGAATCAAACAAAATTCAATGAACAAATGATTAAGAAATTCGGCTACGAACAGGCTTATCCTCAAAGGTCACCTATGATGACTAATCAGGTTTTGAATAGAGAAAGGAGACGAAGGAAGGCGAATTGCGAAATGAAAAAGTATTTTCTCCTACTGGATTTAGAGAAGCTGTAGGATCTCTTCTTTATTTAGTTAACGCCACAAGGCCGGATATTAGTTACGCTGTAAACATATTGAGTAGACATCAATTGAACCCTACTCTATTAGAATGGAAAATGTTAGAACGCGTTTTTCGATATCTAATAAATACAAAAGGAATTTTGTTGACATACAAAGGGAAAGGTGAAGGCATAAATTGTTTTTCTGACTCTAGTTTGACAGATTGTAAGGGCTCAATAACCACATGCGGTTATCTTGTCAGATTATACGGTGACATAATTGCATGGAAAACACAAAAACAACACTACGTATCCTTGTCTACTTGTCAAGCAGAGTACATAGCTATGAGCGAAGCTTGTAAAGAAATGATAGCTTTGGGGTTTTCTTTAAAATTATTTGCTGGTAAAACTCTTTATCCTATGACTTTATACTGTGACAATTTATCTGCTATAAAATGCACAGATATTCAAGGAGCGGTAGGTCTTAGACATTTAACTGAAATAAGGTATCACTTTGTTAAAGACTGCGCAGTTAGAGGACGCATGAATGTTAAGTGGGTTCCCTCAAAGAAACAGTTAGCTGATATCTTCACAAAGCCCTTATCATTTTCATTACATCAAAATTTGACAAAGAAAATATTTAATTTATGATAATTTGTCGTTACAGACTCTCAGAAACAAGAGCAAACTGAACGTTATGATCCTGTTTGGGAAAAGGAAAGGTATCATGAGGATTACACAGATAATTTTAATTATTTCGCAACATCTAATGAGGTGTGCTCTGAAAAGGAGTATTATTACGAAACCATAGATGGTATTACTTATGCTACTGACAAAGGAGGAAATACATTTTATTGGGATGTAGATTTGAACGATTGGCGCTACTCGCATGGCGCATGGTAGTTTTTATTTAAGTTTTTTTTTATTTATACCAAATGTAACAACAGAGCTTCAATGTTTTTTGAAAATATTATTCTTTAGACTATAAATTTTCCTAATTCCTGTTTATTTATAGCTGCCTTCACAGTCTTTTTGTTTTTGCTTTTCCACTCACATGCAAACTGAATTATCAGAAACCATTAATAAAATCCAATTTTTTTTTGTAAATTTATTCTCTTCGGTTGAAAAGTTTCATATCAAACAAAAATTCGCATGGATTCGAATGTTTATCAAATTTTCACGTAAAATAATATCCATAAAATATTTTTACACATGTTGATGCTAAATTCACTTCTTTCTTGAATTTCCAACAGGTAAAAATGGAAGAAAATTGATTGAAATTCAATTTGTAGCAATTGGGAATTAAAAAATACAAATTTTTCATTGCAAACAAATATTTAAAATGTTATATATGCATAATTCTACATGAGAATTTCATAAATGAACATTTCAGTCCATACTACATATTTTCAAAGTCGGATTTGTCGTGAAAATGGTGAGAAAGTCATATTGTGACATTCTAATCTCTGTCTCCAATTTAAAAAAATTGCTTTCTGATTGTTTAAACAAATTTAAGGAAAATAAGAACTTTTTGGAATCTTAAAATCATAATGGATCAATATGAATCATAAATTAATTATGCATATTTAGGGTCTGTTTTCAATTAAAATCTTTTTTTCGGTTGTATATTTTCCTTATTTACCATAGAAAATTGCAATTATTTAGCAAACTTATGGATCAGCATCGGCATCAGCTGTTGTTTAAAATTGAATCAAAATTAGTAAAATTTAAGTAATTAGTGGTGAAATTTAACTGATTGGTAGTAAAATTTCACAGATTCGATTAGCGAAAAGTAAGCCACCAAAGATTAGTAGAAAAGTACTAATTCGATTAGTTGAAATATTTCCTAATTCAATATTGGAAAGCAACTAATCGCTTGACACAAATTGATAAATTCTCTTGAGACTGTACATAATTGTTGAAAAAAGTTGTTAAAATGGAAAAGGTGAAAATAGAAAAGTTTAATATTTTGAAATTTCAAACGTCACGTAGCCTGTCTCCAATTTGAAAACATTGCCTTCAGTTTGTTTGAACAAAGTTAAGGAAAATGAGAATTTTTTACAATCTTAAAATGTCAGGAGATCAATGTGATCCAAATTAATTAAACAGATTCAGGGTCTTCATTTGTGTGTTCCAAATTTTTTTTCTTCGATTTTTGATGCCTATCGCCCGGAAATTTGTTTCAATCCACAAGTAAATAATTCCACATTTCTTATTTTGAAAAAAAATGATATTTAGAGATGGCGTTAGAAAATTGCAGCTTTTACAAAAAATTTCGACTTTTTGTCCAATTATTAATCAAATTAAAGCGAATAATTATTTAAAGTCAACAACATTAATTTCTTGAACAATTTAGTATAATTGTTAATAATTTTAAATTTGAATAATGCTAGAAGGTTGTGGGTTTTTCAGAAATTTTCAACTATTTGTCTACTGTTCACTTGGAGTGAGTTAATCATTTTTTCAACTAAGCAAAAATAAATAAAGCAAGTTAACAAACAGAGTTGTTTAAACCATAATGAATAATTAGGAGGTTCCATAACATCTGCAGCAATAAAAGAGAATAAAGGTTAGTGAATTTAAAACGATCCAAAATCAATCTTAAAATGTTTTTCTTTTTTTTTGTTGAATAAAACATTTTGCAAGATAAATAGTGACATTTTTTCGGTAACATTAACTACAAAATCGTTATCTTTATAGTTACTTTCAAAATATAGTTCACAAGACTTTTTTATGACGATTTAATAAATTTTCTAGCTTTTGCGACAATTTTTTTTCTTTTTCACTATTCAAATTTCGGCGGCTAGTTTTCGAAAGGTTTGTTTGTAGTCGAAGTATTACATTAAACTCGAGAAGGGGCATTTCGAACGAAGAAGCTTTTGAAACATTATTTCTGTTGAAGATAAACAAGGAATACACAGAGTTGCATTAATATGTGACTAAAATTCTTTACAATTCAAAAGCAATTAAAATTCAGGAATCCTTAGGTTATTTTAAAAATTTTGAGGTTTTCAAAATATTTGTAGGAATTTGCAAAAAATTTAAAACAGTGTAAGGGATTTTGAAAATCAAATTTATGCGGTCTTAAAGAATTTCCTAGAATGTCGGAACATTTGAAAGATTCTATGGGACCTATAAGGTTTAAGGACATTTCAGAAAATTCTAAGGGTTTTCAAATGAATTTAGAAAAATTGTATAACATTTCCGAGGATTTTGGTAATTTTATTTAATTTTAAAGATTCTTAATGAAGTGTTTTAATGAATTTTTCAGGATCTCAATATTTCAAGGAATTTTTGGGAATATCATCAAATTTGATACAAAGTCACGTGACTTTACAATATTTCAATAAAATTCCAAAAATTTAGTAAGAAAAATTTAGAAATTTTGAAGAATTTCAAAGGTTCAAAAAGATTTGCAAGAGCTTAAAGAATTCCGAAACTTTATATTTCAATTAAATTATCAAGAAATTATTTACAAGAATTGAGGGATTTCAAAAGATTTGAAAGATTTGAAGAGATATTCAAACATATCAAGGTCTTTCCAACGTTTGAAATAATTCAAAAGATTTTCAAGTATTCGAAAAAGATATAGGGGAGAGTGGTCCTAAGTCGGCACAGTAAGGGTTTATGTCGAACACAGAGGGTAAAAAGAGTTTAATGGCGCTTCAATGTTTTTGGTCAGATACCACGACCCTCTATCTACAATTTTCTGTCGCTCGGATCAGTGCGGAGTGATTTTTGCGGTCGCAGCGCAAAGTGAAGAAGTCGATTTTTTCTATTTTTGAAAATGGTGGTCCTAAGCCGGCACCCCCTGGTCATGAGTCGGCACATGATTTTGTACGCTCAAATACAAGAAAGAGAGTAGGTTACGTAAGTTTTAGGAGAAAGTGGAAAAATTTAAACCATTTACAATGAAAAAACATGTAGAATATTGTAATTCAGAAAATTTAATGAGAAAACATAGAAAATAAGAGGACACCTACCAGAGACAAGCAACATGCAGTCAAAACACAATCAAACAAAAAAAAGCCAACAAGAGACGAGTGACATGGAATTGAAACAAAACAAAATAAAATAACACACAAATAACAACAGCAAAAAAAAGTGCCGATGCAGGACCACTACGAATTCATTTCATGCTATTACGCATACGAAACAAATCCGAATGAAAAATCGACTTTATCAGGCGAAAGTACACAGAACACAGAAACCAACGCACTTAATTGATTGAACTTTTCAAAATATTTACACACCTGTAGCCGCTTTACAAGGATGGAAGAAAATGGAATTCCGTTTGCACGAAAAATGTATACCCAATCACGCTGTCAAGCGAAAACTAAAGTCACAATTGTCAGCGTAAATTACGTCCATGCCTACCAACCTGCCTTACGAGAAAATGGTTAAGCCGACACGCGTGCCACCTCTAAGAAACGCGAGGGTGCCAGCTCAACCCACAGTGCCGACTTAGGACCACTCTCCCCTACATAAAAACAACGTTTTTTTCCCACAATTTTTGAAAATACTACTACTCCCAAAATGATTCAACATTTCTCAACCTTGTCGGGCTTTACACTATTTTGTAAATACACCCTCAGATACGACATATTAAACAGGGATAAAAAATATCTAAAACCTTCAGTAAAGGGCTTTAATCTTCTAAATTGTTGCTAAAAATATGAAACAATTCGATACTTTCATGTTAAAAAGGCTCACTAGGAGTAAAAGTATAAAACGATCACTCTCTTTTTGAGTTTACGTATCTGTAAATCATTTTGAATAAACATGAATTCTCTTCAATTCAAGTCCAATTCTTCGTAATTCTTTTGAGTTCTTAAAAGTTATATGTTCTTTTTTATTCTTTGGATTTGCTTGCAATACATTTACACACTTTCAAATCCTTTTGCATTCTTTTAACTCAATTACTCACTTGAATTCGTCTAAATTCCTTCCATTAATCTTATTTTAAAATCCATGCAATTCCCTCAATCATTTGAATTCCTTGAATTCGAGGGATTTCCTGAATTCTAAGAATTTCATGAGTTCTAATGACTTTCAGATACTACAAAGGATTCAAAAGGATTCAGAAGAATCAAATGAATTTGGAGTTTGCAGAGCATTCAGAAAATTCTTTGAATGTAGGGAATCCAGAAAGTTCAGAATATTCCAGGAATTCAGGGAATTCCAAGAATTGAGGGAATACATAAAACTCAAAGAATGTGAGATAATTCAGAATATTCAAGCATTTCAGAAACTTCATGGAATTTATAGATCCTTTGAAAGTCACAGACATTCCGATATTTTCAGGGGATTCAGATCATTCAAGGAATTCTGGGATTTTTCAGAATACTAGAGAATTCGGAATGTTGAAGGAATTTCAGAAATTCATTATGTTAAACAAATTTGGGGAATTGTGACAGCTAAAATATTTGAGGAAATTGGAAGAATTTCGAAGATTTAAAGGAAATCAACAAGTTTAAGGAACTTGGAAAGTTTAATTTAAGATATTAATGGAATTCAAAGATTTCAAGAATTTCTGAGCATTTCAGGAATTCAGGGAATTTGAGGAATTGAATGAATTCAAGTAATTCAGATAATTCAAGTTACTCAAGAATTTGAGAAAAATTCAGGATTTCAGCGGATTTAGAGATTTTCGGGTTTTTAGCGCATTTAGGGAATTTAAGGGATTTAGAAAATTGTAGACTTACCAAAAATTGATGGAATTCCGGCTTCAAAGACTTGAATGTAAATTAAAAATAATCTTAATGATTATAATAAAGTAAAACAGAGAGTATTAATTTCAATACTTCTCTGATTTTTACCACCCATGTGTTATAAATATGTGCAAGGGTATATATAAATATGTAAAAGCCCCAAAAGTATTTTCCATCTACAGTTTGAAATTTTTTTTTCATATGTTGCTCAAGGTTTTCAGACGCATTTTAATTCCAGTTTAAATTGACATACATAATTAGGACGATTTTTGCGAATGTTTTTTTTTCAAGGGTGTTTTTTTCAACCCAAAAGTTTTCCTCATCTATAGATATTTTTAAACATTTTGTTTGAGCTGTCTGAAGACGCATTTTATGACCGACATTGATGATCACACCTTATTAGGACAATTTTCGAAAAAAAATGTCGTTCAGGGTGTTTTTTTCGCACCGAAAGTTTTCCTCATCCGCAATTTTTGTCATTCTTTTCTATGTTTTGGGGTATCCAAAGAAGCATTTCAAAACCGGTCTCAATGGACATACTTAAATAAAGCGATTTTTGCAAAAAAAAATTCTGTTAAGGGTGATTTTGCTTTTTCAGACACGCAAGTATTCCTGATCTATAGTTTTCAAATATTTTTCATATGTTGTTTGGGGTGTCCAGACGCATTTTTAAACCAGTATTAATGGGCAGACTTGAATAGAGCGATTTTTGAGAATTTTTTTGTCGTTGAGGGTATTCTCGTTTTTTTCGACCCAAAAGTTCTCTTAAACTACAGTTCGTTTTTCACATATTGTTTCGGGTGATTGAAGGCACATTTTACAACCAGTAATAATGGGAACACTTAATAAGGATGATAACAATTTTTTGTTAAGGTTGTTTTTTTTTGCCCTAAAACTTTTCCTCATCCACAATTGTTAAATATTTTTGCCATTTTTTTGGGGGTGTCCAAAACGCATTTTGAGACTGGTCTCAATGGGCACACTTAAATAGGGCGATTTTTGCGACTTTTTTTCTTTGAAGATGATTTTGCATTTTTCGCCCCACAAGTATTGAAAAGTATAATTTTTTCGATTTTTGGTACGTTGTTCGGAATGTGCAATGACGCATTTCAAGACGTTTGTTAATGGGCACACTTCACAAGACGATTACTGAGAATTTTTTCTTTAAGGGTGTTTTTGTATTTTTGGCCATACAATTTTTCTACTTGTACCATTTTTTTTATGTGCTCTTCGGGTTATTCAAATACACATTCTCAAACCGGTCCTAATGGGTACACTAAATTAGAGTGATTTTTACGAATTTGTTTCTTTGAGGGTGTCTGCTTTCTCGGTATAATTTCTTACATAATTAGGACGATTTCTCCGAAAAGTTTTTGCGCTTGAGAATTTTTTCGATTTTTGCTACGTTGTTCGGGATGTCTAATGAATCATTTCAAGACTTTTGTTGATGGGCAAACTTTACTAAGACGATTATTGAAAATTTTTTCTTAAAGGTGTTTTTGTATTTTTGGCCATAAGAGTTTTCATCATGTACAATTTTTTTTATTTAATTTTTTATATGTTGTTCGGGTTATTTAAATACGCATTCTCAAATCGGTCTCAATGGGCACACTTAATTATGGTTGTTTTTGCGAATTTGTTCCTTTGAGGGTGTCTGCTTTCTTGGCCGGAAAAGTTTTCCCTGTCAAAAAAAAAAAAAATAAAAATTAATTTTGTTCGGGCTATCCAAATACGCATTTTTAGACCGATCTCAAAGGGTAAGCTTAATGAGGGCGATGCTTCACTGGTAACGCTTCCTCTCCTCTATTTCTTCATCGCTTCTCCCATTGACTGACTCCTTCAATCCCCCTCCCTCTCTATCTCTCCTTCGCTTCTTCCACTTCTCTCCTTCTCGCCTCTCTCTCGTTCTCTCACTCTATCCTCTCTCTCTCTCATACAATATGCTACAATATCATACAATGTGATACCATATCATATGATAGGATGGAATATGCTACAGTATCATACAATATAATGCAACACGACACAATATGATACAATATAACACAGTATGATACATGGCCTTAAAGCTCTCCGTTTTTTGGCACCAAAGGTTTTTCTCATCAGCATGAATGGGACTTAATATTTTGCATAAGGGTAGGTCGAAGCCCTTGGGTGTGGTTCAGATCAATAAATACACTGTTTAAGATTGCAGATTAGAAAAATGTTCAGTATTGAGACAATTTTCGGTGGGGCCAAAAATAAGCAACTTGAAATTTCAAGTTTTCGAAATTAAATCATTAATGAAAAATAAAACAATATTACAAATGTTGCAAATGAATGAAATAAAACTTACAAATAAAGCAATATCAGATATCGAAAATTTGAAGAGCATGCATCTAAAAACTAAAAATTTTGAAGCTAAAAAATGAAAACTTTGAAATTTAATAATTCACAAGTTATATTGAGTTCACTTACCAACAAATTGTAGAAAAATCACGGTGAGAAGAAACAGAGTGCTGATAAGGTTCTTCATATTTTCACGTAGATTTTATAAATGATGACTGCAAAAGTTTGAAAATATTCGCTTCTATAAATACTCATCACTATCAGTGAATACGACCCGCAAAATATACAGAATCATGAAAATTTTCAATGCGTCGATACAAAGCCGAAGAAGCACTGCGATATCTTTCAAACCGGAACATACATTTAGAACTACAAATATTATTAAATAGACCTTGTACGCTGCCCTCTCGCTGAGAAAATATCTAGGTTTCATATCTGAAGTGAAGACTATTTGCAATAGAATTAACCTAGCTTGTGAACTCTTAATAGTACAAGGTCTCGCCAAGCTTTCCGAATTTTTTTCTTTCAATACATTCTCCAGGTTTTAACCATTTTTCCATAAAGTAAATTATGAAAGTTATATTTTTTTCTGAATTAATTACAATTCAAAACCCAGATAATGAAAATATATATCGTTTATATATACATACCGCCCATCTCACAGTTGTGAAACGTGGCCATAGGTGTAATTAACCGCGATTATACTGAGGATTACTCCACCTAAACTAGACGCACGATTATTTTCAGCCAAAAAGCATTAATTTTTAATAAAATTGATGACTTTTTCAACAAATTAGATTAACTTTCACCAAATAGTGCAATTTTCAAAAAAAGAAGATTAATTTTCTATCGAAAAAGATGAATTTTCAACGAAATGCATTAATTTCCAAGAAAGTAGTTGAATCTTCTGATAAAAAAGATAAATGTTTCACTATAGATAGAATAGTTGAATTTTTAGATTAAAAATAATAATATAATAATAATAACAAAATAGTTCAATATTCCACCATAGAGATGAATTTTGAACGAAAATGAAGAATCTTAAAACAAAGATTTAATTTTTAGCACAATTGTGGAATTCTTTACCAAGAAGAATAATTTTTAACCACAAGAGATAAATTTTAAATGAAAATTGTAATAATTGATATTCTAACTGAGACAGATTTCAATTTTAATATATAAAAAAAATAGTCGGAGTCACTTTTTCCAAAACCCTCGCCTTTTGCTCGGGACGTGACAGCCTCGTTTTTCCAAAAATTCAATTTTTTTATTTTTAATGTTATTTTTCATGATTGAATAAAAAACTAAGCATCCTATCAAAAATGGTTGAAAACAATTTTGTAGCTCTTTTCTGGATGAACAACTTTTGTTTATTTATTTTTTTCGTATCACAGAAAAAACTGGGGGTTCACTAATGTTGCGGCTCAAATAAAAGTTGGTATCCTTTCGAACTTGAGCTCCAATAGATACCTGCAGAGACCCAAAAGGGTTCGTTTAGAGCGCACTTGAAAAGAACAACATAAAGGCGCATTCACAAACCAACCGCTTGCAAAGTCGGGTTGGTAATTTCGCGATTTACAGAATATGTCGGTAAAGCAAACACAAACGATATTATTATTTATTATGCGTACAATTTTCGGAAAAAGCAAACTGTTTACCCTTCTAGAAATAATTAATTGAAAACAATTCAGAATGATAGAAAGAAATTTGAATTGTTTCTAATCGTGTTTCTTAATCGTGTGTGCACGATTGGGAAAGATTCAGTGGTGCAAAGTTTCAATCGTTCCCAATAGGACCAATCGGTACTAGGATTTTGAGGTTATGAAGTGGCAATTTGATGGCAGCATTTTCGTCTCGCGGGAATTATTCGAAAACGTTTATTTACTTTTTTTTCGAGGCAACACATTTTAAGCAATATGTTCATCAAAAAAAAAAATTAAATAAATGTTTTGTAACCATTTCCGCGAGCTAAGAGAGCTGTCATCAACAAATTCGCCAATGAAGTGAAGTTTTTCTATCCAATTATTCATTTCATTGTCTATAATTTTGTATAAAAAAATGTAATTTATTAAATAAATTACTTAAAATATTTTAGGTAATTATTTTTTTTTAATGAAAATGTGACTATTATTCCAGTTGAATATTCCATAATTTTAGTTGGAAATTCATCTCTTTCTTTTAACTTTCTTTTTTTTGCCTATGAATTTATTCATTCAATTTTTGGTAGAAAAATGATATTTTTTAGTTGGAAATTCGTCTTTTGGTAGAAATTCATCTTCTTGGTCCAAAATTCAATTATTCTAGTTAAAGATTCATCATTGCCAACGGCCATACCACACTGGAAAACCCAGTTCTCGTCAGATCACTGAAGTTAAGCAGCGTTGGACGCGGTTAGTACTTGGATGGGTGACCATTCAAGAATACTGACATGAGTGCTGTTGTAACATCGTGGGTGTGGTGAGCCCACACTTGTAGTTATTTATAACTACAAGAAAAACCTAGAAACACTACCCGAATCGGGTAGTGTCACGCCTACCCTGAAAGGGAAATGGTTTAATGGTATACATTGCAGTAAAAAAATTCACCTGTCTGGTTTAAAATTAAACTATTTCAGTTAAATATTGAGAATTTTATTTGAAAATTCATCACTTCGTTTGTTTGGTTAAACATTAATTTCTTTAACTTGAAATATAATTATTTAAGTTTTGGTTGACAATTTATCTTATTTAGTAAAAATTAATTTTTTGGTCTGAAAATTCAACTATTTCAGTTGAATATTCATTGTTTTAATTGAAAACTCTTATGTTTGGTTTAAAATTAATTTTATTTTTTCACTAAAAACGTTACTATTTCATTTTTGGTTGAAAATGATTCTTGTTTTAGTTCAAAATTCAACTATTTGGTTGAAAATTTGTCTCCTTTAATACAAAATTCGACTATTTTGTTAAAAATTAATGTATTTTGTTGAAAAATTGTATTTTCTGTACAAAATAATTCTTTTTATTTAAAAATTAATCTTCTGGTTTAAAAATTCATCTTTTTGGTCGAAAATTCAAGTGTTCCAGTTAAATATTCATAATTTTAGCTGAAAATTTATTTTTTATTTGGTTTAAAATTTAACTATTCAGTTGAAGATTCATAATTTTATTTGAAAATTCATCACTTTTGTTGAAAAGTTTAACTATTTTATTTTTTTGTGAAAAATTGATATTTTTAGAGGAAAATTCAAGTATTTTTTGAAAATTCATTCATTTTGCGATGTTTTGTTCTGTTGTGTTAAAGGATGTTGAGAGTGAACGTCATGAATTAAAATAAATGTTTGCGTTTTACGGCAAATATGAATATGGTACTTTTAGTTGACCGGGAAAATTGAAAAACTTGACCGGGGAAAACCGGGAAATAACCGGGAATTTGAAATTGTCCGCCGAATCGCTACCCTGAAAATGTATGTGCTTGGGGAAGGAAAACCAGTTGTTGTGATGATTCCTGCATGTATTTAATACAATTTTGAACTATTGCACCTGTAAATATCACAATTTTTAATGTTTAAATTTAAAAATAGTTCAATCTGTAACAGTTTTTAAATAGTTCAATCTACAAGTCCATTTCTGTCAATTATCGTGTTTTTCGCTGTATATGTTTTTTTTGAAATTATTAAATGTGTAAATTAATTTTTAAAGATAAATCATCAGTTTAGAATCAAAGAAATTAATTTTCAGATCACAAAACAGACTTTTAGAGTAAAAGGTACATTAATTCTTTGATTTTACTCTTTACAAATGAATTATTGATTTTAAATTCAAAGGAGGAAGACTTTTCTTCACAAATGTCAATTCTGAATAATTCATAATATTTTTTGTACATTAAAATTATTAAGCAATAATTATAATAATAATATTATAATAATTATGTTGTAAAAAATTGATTTGCATATTTTATCATTTCAAATAAGCGCGCGATCAACATGCAGTCAGGCTGTTGGTGCGACGCATGCGCATTAAGACTTTAAAAAATTCGTTTCTCTACAGTCAAATTGGTTATCTATTTTTATATTTTATGTTAAAATTATAAAACAAAGGAAATTTTGTTTTTGCAACGACCCTACAACACTTCTAATAATATATATTTGTACTTCTCAAAAGTGACATGTCGAAAAGTTTCTTGCATATGAATAAGCCTTTATGTTTACAAGCTTGTTACATGACCTGCAAATTACATCTGTCAAGTCATTATATCTATTTTAATTACGGTAATATTTTGTACCTTCATTGTCTTCATGAAGTTATGTCCATCAGAGTTTGATTACATGTGTGCTTTCAGGTAAAAATTGTATTAATAATTAAACAAAATGTCGAAGTGGGCAAAGCGAAAAATAGGTTCTTTAGGAATAGGCTCATTTCCAATGGGGATCCTTTAGAACCCCAGCTGAGGTATCATTTAGAGCTCATTTATCGTTTACGGTTCCTTTTCAGCAAGTGGGGTTCATTTTTGTTGCAGCTCCTTTGGAACCAAAAATGGGTTCTAATGGAAACCCCAGTTTTTTCTGTGATCTTGTGTCGTTTGTCCAAAATTGTTGTTGTTTTTAATGTTGTTTTTGACGAATAAAACAAAAACTGAGCGTCTTATCAAAAAGTAGTTGACAACAAATTTGTAGACCCGTTTTGTGTGCACAATTTTCGTTTTCGCATATTTTTTGTATCTTGCATAGTTTTACCGCAACGTGGAATTTTTTATTTTCCACTATTCTTTGGCGCTATCAAAATTTAAATTTTTTATTTCTCAAGCAAAAAGCAACGCTTTTACTTCTCTTGACTTTTTATCATATCGGACAATTTTTGGCTTGAAATTTTTATTTTCGTTTTCTTTTTTTATTTTTCAAATGGTATCACTGTGATAATTTTCTTTTTATCGGAAAAAGTCGTAATGATAAATTGTTCGACTTTCTGAGTATTATGAACAGCCTTATATAGAATTTATATATCTTAAGAAAAAAATTCTCCAAAATTTTGAAAATGCTCTAACATTTTTAGTTGTTATCAAAAATAGCTGGCAAACGAACTTTTATGTACTTTTCAGGCCTTAAAATAATGTGCCAAAGGGCAATCCAACTTGATATTTCGACCAAAAAAGATTTGAATTAAAATAAAAAACAATTGAATTTACCAAAAAAATACGAATTTTCAACGAATATGTAACCATAACCAATACAGCTTATTTTCAACCAAAAATTTACATTTTTAACCAAGAAGATGTCAGTTTTACCAAAATAATTGAATTTTCTACCAAAAAAGACGAAAGTTGATAGAAAATACAGGAAGTTTAAACTGAAAGTGGTTTGATTGAATTTTCAGTTTAAAAAATTAATTTATAAGGAAAAGAAAAGATTTTTCAACAAAATAGTTTAACTTTTGAGAAAAGAAATTTATTTTTAAAAAATAATAAATTTGTAATGAAGGAGTTCAACATTAAACCAACAGGTTGAATTTTAAACCAAAAAGATAAATTTTGAACGAAGAAAATTAATTGTATATCAGAGAAGACCAATTTTGAACCAAATAGTTGACTTTTCAACTAAATCATTAAGTTTTCAGCCGAAAAGTAGAATTTTTGCTACAGATGATATGAATTCTGTAGAAACAATATAATAGTAAAATTTGAATTAAAAAGAATGAACATTCAACCAAAAATATTTGGACTTTATTATTGGGTTCTAATAATTCAGTTCGCATTAAAGCAAGAAAAACGAGAAAATTAGTCTCCTTGCATAAATATTCATGTTTTAGATTGAATGTTCAACTCTGTTGTTAGAAATTCATTTTTTCTGAATATTCGTCATTTTAGTTTATAATTAATTTCTTTATTTGAAAGTTAATATTTTTAATTGAAAATTGATCTTTCCTAGTTAAACATTCAACTATAGCAAATTAACTTTTTTGTTGAAAAATTATATTTCCTGGTTGCAAATTTACCTGCCTTGTAGATAATTGGTCTTTTAGGCTTTAAAATTCGACAATTTTGTTGATCACCTCTAGAGGGGTGAACAGGGTGGCCATGATTGCACATGGTGTGCCAACTGCAGTCGTGGAATGGACCTGTCACATTTTGGGCGCAAAAACCTAACAACGACTAAGGGTGATACCACTTTATGTGAAACTGTTGACTTGCGATTTTCGCATGAAGGCATTTTATCACTCCTTCTGCGGTGCTTGGTAGTGGATGAACTGCTTTATCTGCTCACGAACCGGGGCTATCACATCATAGGCTACGCGGCCGATATACTGGTTATCGTGCGCGGCCAGCATCTGGATGCGCCCTTCGGGGCGATGCAGCAAGCACTGGGGATAGTGGATTCTAAGTGCAAGAGGACCGAATTATCAATCAATCCGATTAAGACGGACGCGGCTGTGTCCACCAGACGGTACAAGTAGGGAGCCACGAGTACACTGAAATCTGGAAGACAACAAATTGAAATCAAAGAATGTGCTAAATATCTATGTGTCATCTTATATAAAAATCGGTTATGGAACAAGCAACTGGAAAACAAGAGCAAAAAGCTAGTATCGACCCTATGGCTGTGTAGGAGAGCCGTAGGGAAAAGCTGGGGCTTGAAACCGGAGACATTTCTGTGGATCTATACAGCGATCCTGCGTCCAGCGCTAGCCTATGCGGCGTTGGTGGGGTGAAGCAGGGTCGAACCATCCACTGTGAAGTCTTGACTTAAAAGAATCAGAGGACTGGCTCTGAGAGGTATCACTGGTGCCTCGAAGTCGACACCGACAGTGGCATTGGGGGAACTACTAGGGTTAGAGCTCCTCCATCTTACGATTAAGACTCCGGAATCTAAGGCAGCCTGTAGATTGAATATGGTAAACGGTGGAAGGATCTGGACTGCAGTGCGGATCGCTACCGATATCGCGAGTAGGCCGACCCTGAGCATGCTCAGGGACAAAACGCTCATTCGTTATCTCTTTTACAAGAAGTATCTTATTAGCTTATCCACGAAAGAGGAATGGGTCAACGGCGAATCACACCTGCCTAGTGATGGGAACAGCTGGTTTACAGATAGTTCCAGGAACAAGGAGAAACCGGGAGCCTTTATGTATCGTAGGAGTGGAATAGGTATCACTATCCCGATGGGTTCCCTCGCCATAGTCCTACAATCTGAGATTATAGCCGTGCTCTAGAGCGCCTACAAGGCACATGCGTATACCAACATAAAAACATCCCTATCTGCTCAGACAGCAGGGCTTTTATAATGGCCCTGAGTGTAAGAACGACTACGTCGCTTCTAGTATGAGACTTATTTGAGGCACTGAACAACCTAGCGACGGAAAACCGAGTGACTCAACCTTGTATCCCTGGAAACAGCGGCAATAAATGCAATGTGATCTCGGACAGACTCGCAAAACTAGCAGCAAGAGAAACCTTCAATGGTCCCGAATCAGTTGTAGAAATTTCCAGTAGGTTAATCACTAAAGAAATCAACTCAAGGTTGTAACAAAAATGTTTATAGGATATAGAAGCCTAGGCTATCACGAACATAAGATAGGGCTTGCAGATTGTCCGCTCGTTCGTCTGTGCGAAAGGACGATGAGACGGCTATTCATATCCTTGGTCTCTGTCCCACGATTGTAAGGCAACGTGTAATACTCACGGGCAGTAACTGCATCAATGAGTCGGACATATCGGAAAATAGCGTGGCTGCGGTTTTCGCCGTATGCAGAGGGCTTTGAGGTCACGCTTAGGCCGAAAAGGGGACGCAACTGGATCCACCATGTGTCAGGGACTCTTGTGGTCTTAACCTGAGTATAATAATAAAAATAATAAGTTTTTTTTAAGGTGGGATTTCTACAAAAAATTATGATTCTGATTAAGAAAAAAAAATTTATCAAAAATTATAATTCGAATCTTAGGCAAGGACTTTTCCAAATGAATTATAATTCTGACATAGTACCGGGGCTTTCCCAAAATAACTATAATCATGAATAGCAAAAGAAAATTTTTGAAAAAAAAATTATAACTCTGAGTGGTAACGAGACATTTTTTAAAAAGTAACAATTTGAATATGGAACATGGAATTTTCGAAAAGAATTCTGATTTTAGCTTAGAACAGGGAATTTAAAAAAAAAATTTGATTGAGACCTGTAATAAGGAATTTTCGGAAATAATTACAATTTTGAATAAGAAAAAGTACTTTTTTTAAAGAATTCTGATATTAATTTAGAAGCAAGAATTTTCGAAAAATAATTATAATTCATATCTGAAACGAGGAATATTTCTAATGATTTACAATAATTTTATCTCTGAATCGGGGATTTTTAAAAAGAATGATCATTCTGATTAGGGACAGGAAATTTTTGACAAGAATTATAGTTCTGATTTGGTACAGGAAATTTTTCCGAATAACCATAATTTGTAATTACAAGAGAAAAACTTCGAGAACAATTATAATTCATATATACGAAATAGGAAATCTTTCGAAACAATTGTAATTCTGACTTGGAAGAGGAAGTTTTCGAAAAGAATCATAATTTTTGAAAAAAATTATAGTTGTGAATGGGAACAAGAAATTTTCCAAGAGTAACAATTTAAGCTTGAAATGTTGAATTTTCGGAAACAATTCTGATTTTGGTTTAGAGCAGAGAATTTTCGAAAAACAATTATAAATTCAGATTTGAAAAAAGGAATTTTTCTAAAGAATTACAATAGTTTGGTCTCTGAACCGGGGATTTTTGAAAAAAAATGATCCTTTTGACTTGGACGAGGAAATTTTCGAGAAGAAATATAATTCTGACTTGCGAAACGGAATTTGAAGAAAAAAAATAATTATGAATTATAACAAGAAACGTTCAAAAAAAATAACAGTTGGAATTTGAAATGTGGGCGTTTAGAAAAGAATCATCATTTTGGTTTGGTTTCGACTTTTATTAAAAATTCTGATTTGGAACAGGAAATTTTCGTACAAAAATTCTAATTCTAATCCAAAACAAGGAATTTTCCGGAAAGAATTATAATTTTGATCTGAAACAAAGAATTTTCCAAACAAATTATTATTCTGATTTGACAGAGATAATTTTTCAAGACAATCACAATTTACATCCGACCCAACACGAAAAAACAATTTTAGATGATGTTAAATTTATTAAACGATATCACGAATAATGTAAGATTTTACTTGAAGGCAAAGTTTTCCGAAGATGCATAAACATAAATCTGTCTTGCTTCGTATTTTAAGAGGCGTAGTTCAACAAATCGTAAAGATTTTCAAAAGTTTTATTTTCCTAGATTTAAGACTAGAGTTTAAATATTTATAGAGGAATTTTATTTTCTGAGATTATTTTGGCTTCTCGCTTGTGTGAGATTATCAGCTTTATTCAAACAATCAGAGGCTGATTGCGATTCTTGTAAAAAGACTACGTCACCTCCAGAATGGTTTTTCATCAAGTTGTTTTTCTTCACAACGATGACATTGCATCATTTACACTCCCAATGTGTGTTACTTTGTTCTTTTTGATACCTTATACGAAAATATCACAAATATTTTTTTTGAAATTTTTTTTCAGCAATACAATTTTTGGTGTCATGAAAAATATAGAAGAATATAATTTAGTAGTCCCAACAATTTCTACATTCAACTTTTTCCTTTGAAGTCAATACATTATTTAATTAAATTAAAAACAATAAATTATCAAACAAAAACTCAAACGTCTTTCAAGTAAACCTATCCTGTATTTTACTAATTTCCAGTACTAATTTGTACAGATCGTGGCTAGTCCAGCTTTTTAGGAGGAATTTGAAATCTGCTCATAAAATAAAATTGGTAAATATGACGATTCTCATCGAATATAATTCTAGCGTGACGAAATAGGAAATGTGCATGTTTGTCATCTAACAACAAATAAATTAGGTACATTCTAAAATTGTTTGTCTTCTTTCATTCTTCCACGTTTGATATGCGTGGAGAAATACAAATATTTCACTTAAAGCGAGTTTTACGGAACGGTTTGTAATAATGCAATATTTCGTAGAATTTTTTCTTTCATTGAATAAGATTTTCATTTAGCCAAGGCCTAGTTTTTCCAAGGTCCATTTCTGTACATTATCTGAAGGAGAGCAGATAAAAAATTTGGTTATACTACTCCAGTAGGTAATCTAATACAGCATCAGAAATTTCATAGATTTCAAAGAATTTCTAGAAAACTCTGGAAAATAAATGATGATCTAAATTTTTCTTCTATTATTCTAATTATGCTCGGTGAAAGGAATTTTTTATAAAAATTATGATTCTGTGTTGGTACATTGAATTTTCTAAAACCAATTCTAATTCAGATATGAAAGAGGGAATTTTTCTAAAGATTCACAATAAATTTGTCTTAAAAAGGGGTATTTTCTAAAAGGATTTTCATTCGAATTTGAAAGAGTATATTGTTGAAAAAAAACTATAATTCAGATCTGGAACAAAGAATTTTTCAAAAGAATTACAATTTCCACTTGGAGCGGAAGATTTTTGGAAAGAATTATGATTCTGATTGGCGACAGGAAATTTTTGAACAATAATAATTGTACTGCAGATCTGAAACAGGGAGTGTTCCAAAAGGATTATTATTCAGACTAGAAGCAGGAAATTTTCAAAGAGAATTTTAATTTTGAGTTGGAACAGGGAATTTTTGGAAAAAAATGTAATTGATTTCCAAAATGAGGAATTTTCAGGAAAGAATAAAAAATTTTGACTAAGAACGGGGAATTTTCTGAAAAAATCATGATTCTGACTAGGAGCAAGGAATTTTGGAAGAACAATTACACTAGTTTGCAGCCATATCTCACTATGATTTGCCCATATATTTTGGCCAACTAAACACGAAAATCACACTTAAAACTTTTTTTTCGAAGCGTTCTCGAAATATTAATGTCCAAATTTTTTTTCAATTTTCAGAGTCGTTCCGACCGATTTTTCCAAAAAATACAACTTTGCCAACTTATTAGAATCGCTAGCATCTGAAATACTGGGCCGATCAGAAAACTTTATAATAGAATTGTAGAACAGTGAATTTAAAAAAAAAAATTATAATTCTGATATGAAATAAGAAATTTTCCAAGAGTAACATTTTGAACTTGGGACGTAGAATTTTCAAAACAAATTCAGACTTCAGTTTAGAACAGGACATTTTTGATATAGAAATTTAATTCTGATTTAAAATAAGTAATTTTTTGAAATGATTCCAATTTTGACTAAGAACGGAAAATTTTTGAAAATAATTATAATTCGGATTTGAAGCAAGGAATCTTTCTGAAGCATTAAAATATTTTTGTCTCTGAACGGAGGATTTTTGAAATGAATTATTATCATTATGATTTGGACGTTCTAAAGAAAGGTTATAATTCAGATCTGAAGTGAGGAATTTTTCAAAAGATCTACTCTAGATGATTCTGTCTTGGTATGAAGAATTTTCCCCAATAACTATAATTCGGAATTGTAAGAAAAAATTATCTAGAAGAATTATAATTTTGATTTGGAACAGTAGGTTTCCGAAGAAAACATTCAGATCTGAAACAAGAAATTTTCTAAAAGAATTACGTTTTTACTTGGAACGTGCGATTTTCCAAAAGAATTTTTAATCCGGATTGGAACAGGAAATTTTCGTACGAAAATTTTAATTCAGATCTGAAACAAGAAATTTTTCAAAAAAATTACAATTTGCACCCGATCCAATTCGAAAAAACAATTTGAGATAATGTTACATTTATTAGACGATATCTTTGATTAATGTATAATTTTAGTTGAAGGTGAAGTTTATTGCAGATGTATAAACATAAAGCCTTGCTTCCTAGGTTAAGAGGCGCAGTTGAAGTAATGGTTAAGATCTTCAAATGTTTTATTTTTCTAAATTTGAGATAAGACTTAAAATATTTATAAAACAGTTCCAGTTTTTAAAATTTAATTCACCCATCATTTCGTTGTATAGCAGTTGTCGGATCCTTTTGGTGTACGATCTTAATTTGTTTTTTCTACGAATTCGACTAGAATATTTTGAGTGTGCTAACCAAAGCAGGTGAACGATTCACCCATCACTTCATTGTATAGCAGCTGTCGCATCCTTTTGGTGTACGACCTTCATTTGTTTTTTTCTACGAA
>CAKNYM010052983.1:551028-611027 GCA_932195095.1 Andricus curvator
GAATTCGTAGTTTAAGTAATCGTAAAGATCTTCAAATGTTTTATTTTACAAAATTTGTGATAAGTGTTAAAATATTCATAAAACAGTTTTAGTTTTTGAAATTTAATTCATCCATCATTTCGTTGTGTAGCAGTTGTTGCTATCCTTTCGATGTACGACCTTCATTTGTTTGTTTTTTTCTACGAATTCGACTAGTATATTTCGAGTATGCTCACCCAAGCTTGTGAACGATTCACCCATCATTTCATTGTATAGCCATTGTCGCCATCCTTTTTGTGTCGATCTTCATTTTTTTTCTACGTATTCAAGTATAATATCATATAAGCATAAATCAAGATTTCTGACGCTCCGGATCCAAACGTCTGTTTTGTTTGGCTTAACTACTTCTGTTTGGATATTCTATTATTGTACTACCATGCCCAGAAGTCGCTTTATGTGTCAACAGTCCCTGGAAAAAATGCCTCGCTCCAAATATCGTGAAATGGATGGTGTTTTCTTCTGTAAAAGTTGTTATTCAGATAGAAAAAGACCAAGGAGGTCTTTATTTGACAACTAACGCTTTTCTACTGTTGAACAGACTGACACTAGAAGTCAGAGTATCACTCTGCCATTTGTCGAGACCCAAGAGTGGCGCAGTAAATGTGTATTTGGTTGCGAAATGAGAGTTCTAAGAAGGCTCTCCGCGTGCCTTGAAATATTCATTCAAACAAAGAATGTATACGTTCCTTATTCTGCACAGGCTTGCTCTCACCACGGAGAAGGCGATTCTTTCAAAGTTTCAGATGAGTTTGCAACATGTCACCTTCCTGTTTCGGTGAACGCTGTAAAAAAATGGCATCATGTTTGGCTACAATGAAGAACATTGTGATCAGCGAAAGAGACAAGGTTTAAAATTCTTAAGCCGTAAACTTTTTCAAGATGTCAGATGATGTCCTCATGTTTGAAACAGATCTGAATAAAGAACAGTTGCAATAATTACTGCAATTTGTGAAAAATGGACACCTACATGCTCGTAATCCTGAATTTGCTTTTGGTGTTTTCTCATCCCGTCTTCGCCGAGCATATACATATGACGAACTTGCCTTGCGTTGGAGTATTACACAATGCACGGAAGTCGTACTTCCGATGCTTTGAGGTTCTTGGAATATTCTTCTTTTTCCGATTGGACGACTCCCAGCTTCATTTGTATACATGTTATACAAATGAATACAATTCAGTTAAGTATTTCATCTATCTGCTTGTCGATAAAACAGTGACTGAAATTAATACCATTATTGGACGCATTATTATTATTAGTTCTGGGTTGAGATCGTAACAACCCCTGACGCTTGGGTTATCCCGTTTTGTCCCCTTGTGAGCCTAAGCATGACCACAAAGCCCTCTCTATAAGGAGGACCGCAGCCACGCTGTTGGTTGATATCTCTGACTCACAAATGCAATAATTGCCTGTGAGTTTTAGACGTTTCCCTGCAACCGCAGGGCAGTAACAAAGGATATGAGTAGATGTCTCATTATCCTTTTCGCACAGACGCCAGAGGGGACTTTCTGCAAGCCCTGTCAAATGTCTGTGAAATCTTAGGTTCCCATGTCCTATATACATTTCTGTTAGGACTTTGATTTCGTTCCTCCCGAGCTTGAGTATTTCCCTTGCTCGGTCAGAGTTAAGCTTTGAGCCCAGTAGTGTTTTGGCCTGTCTGCAACCAGAGACCAAATCCCACTCATTCTGATGTTCCTCAGCCAGCCAACTGTTGATTTCTTCAGTGACTGACCTGCTGGTAATACCTACAACTGGCTCGGGTCCAGTAAAAGTTCTCCTTGTTGCTAGCTTGGCTAGCCTATCCGATATCTCATTGCCCTTGATACCGCAGTGTCCAGGGATCCATAGCAGAGTGACTCGGTTATTCATCGCTTACATATATAGTGCCTCGAAGCATTCCCATACTAATAGCGACGTGGTCGTTGTTCCATTCAAGGCCATTGTAGCAGCCCTGTTTTCTGAGCAGATACGGATGTTTCTTTTATTGTCATACTCTTTTGCTTTGTAGGCGCACTGGAGTTTGGCCATAATCTCAGATTGTAGAACTGTGGCATAGGACCCCATCTCAATTGCGAAGCCCATTCCATTCCTTCTACGATATACGCCTGCTCCTGCATTCTCCTCGTTCCTGGAGCCATCTGTAAACCAGTTGTCCCCATCACTGGGCAGGTATGCGTCGCCGTTAGCCCATTTCTTCTTTGTGGATAGGCTAACTCGATACTTCTTGTTGAAGAGGTGGCGAGTGACCATTTTGTCCCTGGGCATGTTCAGAGTCGGCCTTCTCGCGATGTCGACTAGGATCTTCACTGCTGTCGAGAACGTTCTGTCATTTACCGGATTTAGCCTCCAGGCCGCCTTCGCACCGACGGCGTTGATGGTAAGATGGAGGGGCTCTGAACCTGTTTTAGTGCCCCCAGTGCCATCGTGGGTGTAGACATCAAAGGTCCAGTGACACCTCTCAGAATCAGTCTCCTGATTCTTTCCTGTAGACTCTTCACAGCGGACAACTCGATCCTGCTCCACCAGACCACCGCCGCATAGATTCACCTGGGTCGCAAGATCGCTGTGTAGATCCAAATCAGTGTCTCCGGCTTCAAGCCTTAGCTTTCCCCTATTGCTCCCCTACAGAGCGATAGATTCGCTACTAGCTTCTTGCACTTTTTTTCTAGGTGCTCGTTCCAGAACCTTAGTCGTAGTTAGTACCTGTTGTTCAACATGTGGCACGTCCATTCCACGACTGCAATAGGCACACCATGTGTAATCATGGCCGCCCTGATCACCTCTCAAGAGGTGTTATTGAAGGCTCCTTCGATGTCCATGGAGCTTCCAATCGCGAGGCCTTTCTCCTTCAGTTGACCTTCAATTAGGTTTACTGCTCCGCGTAGGGCCGTCTTCGTAGAGTGACCAGCCCTGTAGGCGTGTTGTTCCTCGTGAAGTGGCCTACTTGGGTGAGGTATAACCAATCCTACCTGCATTTGGAATGAAAACTACTCTCGTACCCCTCTATGCTGTCGGGACATATCCCAGCGTCAGACTAGCCCTAGCAAGTATCACTAGCGGTCCTATGATGATCTCTCCAGCCCTCTTTAAGAGGACTGGGAGGACTGGATATATGCCATCTCGGCTGGGAGACTTGTAAGGACTGAAAGACTTCAGGGCCCACCTGACCCTGGCAGGGGTGACAATCTCGTTGGCTAGCCGCCGTTTCGGGCCCAGTTGGGCCGCAGGCGACTTTGTTTGTCTCTGAGGTGCCGTCCCCTTTTCTTCAAATCTTGAAAAGCCCGGGAAATGTGTCTTGATCAGGTGAGCCAAGGTATCCCCGTCTGACTCCGAGTAACCCCCGCCGGGCAGTTTCAGAGTGCCGATAACAGCGTCCGGATTTCGAAAAAGCAGCCTATCCAGTCTCTAGCCGCCTCAGCTCCCTTCTCGATGTCTGTGCAAAAGTTTGTCCAGCTCTCTTGTTTGCCCTACGTATTGCACCCCTGTATTCGTCCTTCGTCGTTGTGAATGACGTCCATAGTTCCTTCGTTTTGCCAGTACTGGCACGTCTGAACCTCTCTCTGGTTCCCCTGCGAAACTTTCCGAGTTTCCCATTCCACCAGTGCGTCTCCCCGGCCTTTCGGACTCTCATAGGTTGACAATTACTCTTATAAGTAGCTTTGATGGCCTCCGTGAAAGTTTTGGCTGCCATCTCCAGGGTATCGACGTCTCGAATAGACCTGGGAACCTCTGAAAGTGCACATCTTAGTTCCGTGGAAAACTGATCCCAGTCCGTTCTTCTTGGATTTCTGACCCACTTAGGGCCAGTGAGTACAACGGATTCCAACACGAACTCTATCTGTGAGTGATCTGAGAGTGTGGGTTCATGTGAAACTCTCCACTTCTTGACATTATACCTAAAACCACTGGTATAGAGAGCGATGTCAATAACTTCCTCCCTGACCGAGTTACGGAACGTCAGGGTGTTCCCCGTATTAAGAATATCTAAATCAGTGGTGATAAGGTATTCCATTAGGTCATTACCTCTTGAGTTGATGTCCGTGCTGCCCCCCTAAGTATGGTGGGAGTTAGTATCGCAAAATCAGCGGAAGAGGAATACCCCTTACCTTGCAAGATTCCACCAGTGTACATACCTCCACTGGTGGGTTGGTATCGCTGTGATAAGGAAAATAAGCCGATCCCAGAACTAGCCTTCCTATTCCCTTGAGATCCGTGGCTATCACCATCAGGTTTCTAGAACACATATCAAGCAGCGGGACAGCGTTAACTCTCTTCGCCAGTATGCAGGCCCTTGTTCTGGCCGCCTTGGGGTCCCTCTAACAAAAAAGACCAGCCCTCATAATCCCCTTATGCTATCTCGAACTAACCATGGTTCTTGGATTAGTGAGATATCTGTGTGCCTCACAGCCATGCCCCTCTGCAAAACTGCAGAGGCGCCTTTGCTGTGATGCAAGTAAATCTGGGTAATGGTTAGACTAGGAGCAGTCATTTAGGTCTGCTCCCGATCCTCCGATGTCTCAACAGGCTCCTCCTGTCCCTGGCCAGCAACCCTAAAGTTGACCTGTCCAAAGTGATAGAAGGGCCTGTTGTTGAGGGCCGCAAGAACCCTCGTCTGGAACTCAGGAATCTGCACAACTAGGAGATGTCTAGTGCCTCCTACTGCGTCCTCTTCCTGAGGCCTATCGTGCCTGCCGATTCGCCAGAACGCTGTCCTAAGTGAGGGGTTGAATTTCTCCAACCGACGAAGCACCTCAAACGGGTCTTCCGGCTTACCCGGGAACCACAACGTAGCCCCCACCATCTCCTGGAGAAACTCAACTCCACCCGCCTTGAGAGATGCCCCTTCCCACGACTCAGTCTCGACCACTGCTTTGAGTAGCCAAGCCTTACCGCTAGGTCAGCTGCCACAAATACGAAGACCCCTCCTCTGCAGAAGGAGGTCACGAATCTTGGCCATTGATCTAGGGACACTCTTTCGAGCGCCCTCCAAGTAGACACCCTGAAAATATCGTACTGCTGCGTGGTGAGCAACGAGTCCGGGTAGTTGGTGTCGGTCACCACCATCGTCATGGGGTTAATCCTTTAAGGGGCCGTCAGTCCAGCTCCCGACGACTTTCTGTTCGTCGGATGCTGGGCCGCCTTGTGCCTCTTCAGAGTCTTAACCATCCCGGGTGGTGTGTCCTCTGAGCCCCTTTCTCTCTTGTGGGCCTCAGTGCTGGATGTCAGCCCTGTAGCTGCCGCCGTTCCAGCTTCCGCAGCTACTCTACTAGCCTGCTGCGCTTGCCTCTTCAGTCTCCTTTTCAGGGAACCGTTGATGCGTCTCATCTTTTTGGGGGACTGATTGGCCTCTCCCATTACCATAGCCTCGTCCAGGGGGGCCTTCAAACCCCCATCTCTCGAGGGAGCTGGGAGCGCAGCCGTCACCTCAATTTGGCTTGCGAGAGAGACCGATAAGGGGGAAAGGGTTATGTTCGACCCATTGAGGCCCAACCCCTCCCCCCCTCCGCCACCTCCCTAACTTCTCCTTTTTTTGTTTTTTGTGTTTTGCGTGTCCATATTAACCCCACGAAAAGCTAGGGAAATAAAAGGTCCGCCCCTGCAGAGTCCCGCATGCAGAGGTAAGGCTAATTACTCTGGGAGGTCGTCCGGTGTCCCCGAGAGGCCGTTAGGACACCTTCGTAACCCCTAGGTGCCAAAGTGCCACGAGCACGATCAATCTACACCCATGGCTTGGGGGAGTGGTCACATTGATCGAGACACTCAATGTTCAAATATCCGCTGGCAAACCACCATAACAAACGGTGGGCTGTTTCTCAGACGCTATGCGGGCCGCAGGTCATTGCTGTCCCGATTTCAAAACTGAAAATCGTTTTGTGTAAGCTAGGCTCTTTCACCCTTCTACCATACTGTAATCACGAATACTAGGAGAGCCCTTTTACAGGGATCCTGTGCCTCCCTACCAACTACAAGGTGTTACGGCCCCCAGGGGAGGTATTGGACGTACCTGCAATTGCAGAGTCAGGCAACATGTTGTACGATGCTGCCCAGCGCGCAATGAGAATGTACCGGAGCTGCAGACAAATTTTTGATTCTGAAATCCTGACGTCAGGTTTGGATTCGGCGAGCTTAGAAACCTGAAGATAATCATATTTGTCCAGTCAACATCATGTTTTCGACGTATGTCTCTCCATATTGGGTTTTCCATCTTTAACTGGATTTTTCTCTGAAGTGAAATGCGCTATGCTATTTTTCCTGGCAGATTTGAATTCAACATTGAAAGTCCATAACATATCGTCTTTCGCTATTAAAGAAATCTTCCTTTTTCTACATCCAGTACAATTTCGTGATTTTTCTCAAAAAATGATTGTGTTTTCCCATATTTTCCAGGCCAAGATATTCAGGAAAACTTTTCTCTAAAATTTTCCCTTATTGTGTGTCCAATGAGCTCTTACGTCTTTCGAGGAACATTCATTTTGGTCAATTTGTTCGAGCGATATTAGGTTTTGAAAGTAGATTCAAAGTAGACTGTGCGCCGTAGGCACAGCACGCAGAACTGTAAAAAAGTTATTTAATACAGGGCTCATATTAGGTATTAAAGTAAGACTCAGAAAATTAAGGTAAATGTCCCAGTAATCATAGCGGTCCCAATAAATAATCGTTAGACTTGGTTATCATTTCAATGTATTGTCAAGAATATGTTGGGAGTAACACTAAATGATAAAACCTATTTAGTTTGAACATTTTACAGTATCAAATAGAATTTGAATTAATTCAAATCATATTAAAAGTAAGAAAATTGACGTCGCGGGTACTGGGACTAATATCACCCATCAAAAGCTTATGATTAAAAAATGTATAATTATAAAGATTAAAAAAGAATTTTTCTAATATTATCAATTGAAACAATACAATTTTTTGCACGTTTTGAATTTCAATTTTCGAAGTCTCAAAGTCATGAAAATGAAAACGAAGTGGCAAACTAGGCTGATAAGTCGAATCAGAAAGTCGTAAGATCCCAGCCCTCTAAAATAACATTCAAAGATTTTCAATGATTTCAGAAGTTTCTAACTGATTCTCCGATTTTAAGAATTTAGAAATCGATCAAATCGTTTGCATTTAATGCGGCGACATACATACGAAGACACATTCAACTTTATATATATATATATATATATCAATAAAACCATGGTGACCGCAAATTAGGGAAGCCTTTGAAATCAGGGAAAAGTCAGGGATTTTGAAAAAATGGCAGAAGTCAAGGAATTTCTGTAAAAAGAACTTCAAGTCTCTGTCAAAAGTAATTAAGGCTGCCAAACAGTCACTTTCAGAATTTGATTGAATTCATTTAGAATATTTCAAAATATGCCAAGACATATTTTTAATAGATTTCAATAATTTGAAAGGATTTTAAACATTTAGGATTTTTTTCTTTGTAATTCGAAGGAATTTTCAAGAGCCTTAGAAAGTTTCGAGAAATTTGTAGAACTTCGGAATATATAAAACCATTCCATAGGACCTGCAAGGTTTCAATATATTTTAAAATATTTAAATGAATTTCATGAGATTTCCAAAGATTTCAATGATTTTAATGGATTTTAAAAGCTCTCAAGATATTTCAATAAATTTTCCAGGATTCGAAAAAATATTATAAAATTTCATTCAACTCCACGGGATTTTATAATATTTTAATGTATTTTAAAGAATTCATTCACAAGAATTGATGGATTTTGTAGCTTTTCACAGATTTGAAGAGATTTCCAAATATGTTTTGCAATTGACGGGCCGAGAGTAAAAGCTGTGTAGAATTAGTAGAGGAGCGAAAGCGAATTTGAAAAGCTTCAGCGTAACAACGGTTTGAATGAGCGCCAGAGGGAAAACGGATTGAAATACGTTAAGGGCAGAAACGGCTTAGACGCCTAAACCGTTTCTCCTCGCGGCCGAAACTCAAGCCGTTTTTTCCTGTAGTCTCGTGAAAACAGTATCTCTAGATAGAGGCTCCAGAACATGGGAATTTTCGGCCCCCACCACTTTCCCGTCTGGGAGCGACCCATGCAAACGTAGCGTGTCGGTGAGTGCACGAGCAGGAACGCGTGGCTCGGGCCGAGCTCGCTCGAGTCGGACTTCGGAGTCGCTCGACTTGACGATTCGGTTTCGTTGGCTTGTTGGCTATTAGGAGGTTTGGGTTGATTTTTGTTTTCAAAAATGCACACCTAAACGAAAGACTTCACATACATGTAATGAAGTCTTGAAATATTTAATGATTATGTCTTACAGGAATGTATATGGGATTTTAAGGTTAGGTTAATAATATCTATCACTTTGAAGTGGTTTCATTTTTTATTATTTACGTTTTATTTTTCAATTGATTTTAAATATTGCAAAGTTAGAATGATAATAAATAATTATTATTTTCAATTTATTGAATTAATCAACATTTTTACTATGTACTTACCTCTGATAATTACCTTTCTTTTCATGCTAATTTAGGCTATAATCACAATTGAGTGGATTTTAAGAGAAAAAGCCGAAAAATTATTAAATTGACCTCATATGCTTTCCTAATATACAAAAACTATATAAAACCTTCAATGTTTTAAAATATTTATCTCAAAATTACAAAATTTATTTCTTGCACTTTTATTTTAATTGTGAAATAATTGTAATTGGAAATTAATTGTGAATAATATTGTAAAATAAATTTGACAAAATTTATTTTATAAATAAATATCTCATGATTTTTTACGGACAAAACAATTTTAAAGGTAAGTCTTTGTAGTATTTCAATAACTAATGAACATGTTTTCAGAATATTTTTCCTTGATTCTGCCCTCATAGGTTCAAACATGGTACAAAAAACCATCGTGAAATTTCAAATGAAAACTGTACTCTGTATAAATTAATTTTGAAAATGAAAAATATTAATACCTTTATAAATATTCTTAAATTTTATTTGAATATAATACACATTAATTTTTATTTAAAAAATTCTTGTAAATAGTTGGTCTTTTTTTTTTTAATTTTACGACATTATTGTACTATGTTTGACCTAAGGGAATAGATATCAGGAATGAAATTATAAAAATATCTCAATTAGTTAGTGTTTGGTTGATAATTATATTTTTTGTTGAAATTTTTATTTCACATATCTGACATATTGAAAAATTTTGTGAAATTTGGTCAAGAATCCTACATGAAAATTATATTTATATATAAACTTAAAATGAGCAGAAAAAAAAGGTTACAAAATAAACAGTTATTCGAAAATTTTATTTTGCACACAAAAATATGTTTCACCTTAAATTATAATTTTGTTGGAATTTTTCTTTTTTCTTCATTAAAAAATTTTTTTATTTGAAAATTTATTTATTTGGTTGAAATTTAATTCTTTGAAGGTTGATTTGAACTGTTTTTAATTAAAAATTAGAATTTTTTCATTGAACAAGCATTCACAACATTTTTCGTTGAAAATTCAGCTTTTTTGGTTGAAAAATCTTGGAAAATTTTCTTAAGAATCTCAGGAAAATTATATTTTACCTACAACCTTAAAAATAAATAACTTAAAAAATAAATAGTTATTCAAATTTTTATTTTGTATTAAAAATTATTTTTTGCCCTAAATTATAATTTGGTTGTAATTTTCCTATTTTCTTGGCTAAAAATCGTTTTTACTTGAAAATTTATTTATTTTGTTGAAAATTTTTTTTTTTATTGTTAAATTGAACCGTTTTTCATTAAAAATAATTTTTTTAAATTGAAATAGCAATTATCATATTTTGCGTTGAGAATTAATCTTTTTTGCCTAAAAATTAACCTATTCGTTTGAAAATGTTTTTTTTTTGTTCAAATTTCAATTTAAAATATCTGAAATCTTAGAAATCTATCACTTTCAAGTGGTTTCATTTTTTATTATTTATGTTTTATTTTTCAATCGATTTTAAATATTGCAAAATTTGAATGATAATAAATCATTATTACAATCACAATTCTTGGGATTTTAAGAGAAAAAGCCGAAAAATTATTACTTTGAACTCATATGCTTTCTTGATATATAAAAACTTTATGAAAATTATATTTTTACCTATGACCTCAAAAATAAATAACCTAAAGAATAAATAGTTTATCCAAATTTTTATTCTGTATTAAAAATTATGTTTTGCCTTAAATTATAATTTGTTTTTAATGGTGATGTGGAAATGAGTTTTATTAAAAAATTTGCGGGATTTTCTAAAAAACAACTGCATGAATTTCTGACCTTTCTTAATTTTATTTTTTGAGTGTATTTGAATTTTATTCATGATTAGGAAAAATCATTTGAAAGGCAAGTCTTCATAGTATTTTACTAACTAATGAAGATATTTTTATAATGTCATTCCTCAAATCTATTCTCTAAGGTCAAACATGATACAAAAATGTCGTAAAATTTAAAGAATGACCAACTATTTACCATAATTTTTCAAATAAAAATCAATGTGTATCATATTTAAATAAAATTTAGGAATATTTATAAAAAATATTGAAATTTTCAATTTTTAAAATTAATGTATACAGAGTACAGTTTATATTTAAAATTCTACGACGGTCTTTTTACCATGTTTGACCCTAGGGCAGAATCACGGAGAAATATTCTAAAAATATGTTCATTAGGTATTAAAATGCTACAAAGAATTACCTTCAAAATTGTTTTGTCTTTTTAAAATCATGGGATATTTCTTTATAAAATAAATTTCTTTGAATTTATTTTACAATTATTTACAATTAATTTCCAATTAAAATTATTTTAGAATTAAAATAAAATTGTAAGAATAAATATAAATATGAGTTTTCTAAGATTATTGACAACAATTTCGAAATATTTGCTAAGATTTCAGGTATTTCAAATTAAAATTTGAACAAAAATAAACATTTTAAAAGGAATAGTTTAATTTTTAGGCAAAAAAGGTTAATTCTCAACGAAAAATGTGATAGTTGCTATTTGAATAAAAAAAAATTATTTTTAATAAAAAACGGTTGAATTTACCTTTAAAAAAATAAATTTTCAAGTAAAAACGATTCTTAGTCAAGAAAAAAGGAAAATTACAACCAAATTATAATTAGAGGCATAAAATAATTTTTAATACAAAATAAAAATTTCGAATAACTATTTATTCTTTAAGTTATTTATTTTTGAGGTTATAGGTATAAATATAATTTTCTTAAGATTCTTAAGAAAATTTTCAATGATTTTTTAATATTTCTGTATGTCAATCAAAATTCCAACAAAAATATAAGTTTTAGCTAAACAGTTCAATTTTAAACCAAAAAAGATGAATTTTCAACGAAAGATGTAATAATTGCTATTTTAATGAACCAAATGAATAAATTTCCAAATCAAAAAATTTTTTAATGAAGAAAATGGAAAAATTTCAACAAAATTATAATTTAAGGCGAAAAATATTTTTGTATGCAAAATAAAAATTTCGAATAACTGTTTATTTCTTAAGTACAGTTTTTATTTGAAATTTCACGACGGTTTTTTGTACCATGTTTGACCCTATCCGGGCAGCATCGAGGAAAAATATTCTGAAAATATGTTCGTTAGTTATTAAAATACTACAAAGACTTACCTTTAAAATTGTTTTGTCCGTAAAAAATCATGAGATATTTATTTATAAAATAAATTTTGTTAAATTTATTTTACTATATTATTCACAATTAATTTCCAATTACAATTATTCACAATTAAAATAAAAGTGTAAAAAATAAATGTTGTAATGTTGAGATAAATATTTCAAAACATTGAAGGTTTTATATAGTTTTTGTATATTAGGAAAGCATATGAGGGCAAGTTAATAATTTTTCGGCTTTTTCTCTTAAAATCCACTAAATTGTGATTATAGCCTAAAATAGCATGAAAAGAAAGGTAATTATCAGAGGTAAGTACATAGTAAAAATGTTGATTAATTCAATAAATTGAAAATAATAATTATTTGTTATAATTCTAACTTTGCAATATTTAAAATCGATTGAAAAATAAAACGTAAATAATAAAAAATGACACCACTTGAACGTGATAGATATTATTAACCTAACCTTAAAATCCCATATACATTCCTGTAAGACATAATCATTAAATATTTCAAGACTTCATTACATGTATTTGAAGTCTTTCGTTTAGGTGTGAATTTTTGAAAACAAAAATCAACCCAAACCTCCTAATAGCCAACAAGCCAACGAAACCGAATCGTGAAGTCGAGCGACTCCGAAGTCCGACTCGAGCGAGCTCGGCCCGAGCCACGGGTTCCTGCTCGTGCACTTTCGGCTTGACACGAAGCTGGTCTACACAGAATGTAACAGAGCCGACTCACCGACACGCTACGTTTGCATGGGTCGCTCCCAGATGGGAAAGTGGTGGGGGCCGAAAATTCCCATGCCTGGATGGGTTGGGACTGTGGGTAAAAGCGGCTTAAGCTCAGACTGGGAGCCAAAGCGGGTTGAAGTCCAAAACCGTTTTTCCCCGCGGAATAATTTCAGTTCGCTTCTACTCTGACGCTCATTCATTCCGTTTCCACTCCCATACTTTTTTCAAGTCTTCTTTGCGTTGACACGAAAACTGAAACCACTTCTCTTCTGCAACTTATTTTGCACCGCTTTTACTCTCAGCCCGTCAATTAATTTGAATTCATTTGAAATTCACCCCGAATCATTACTAAATAATTCAGGATTCTTTTATTATCTCTTTCTAATTTTTTTAATTCGCCTGAATTGTTTCAAATTAAATCAATTCCGTTCAAAAAAATTATTGCTTCACACTGACGAGATATTATCTGGAAATCTGTTTTTCAACAACATCGCATTCAAAATATAATACCTTCGAATAATTGTCAATCCGACGTTTTTTGTAGTGCACTTTTTTCTGCTTTTTTCGGTTCAAATATGCCACTTTTTAAAAATAAATTAAGGCTGTGACAGCCTTTAGAATAATAAATTGCAAATCCAGGTTTCGTGCTAAACACACTATTGACACTTTTTTTAAGCGATGACGCTGTTTTGCTACTATTTTGAAGAAAGTACACTAAATACACTATTTTCAACTCAAAAAGACGATTTGATCAACCAAGAAAGATTTTTCAAACAATACAAAAAATGTGATAAAAAATGTTAATTTTTCAAGCCAAAAACATGGGCTTTCAACAAAACTGTTAAATGTTTAACTAAATATTTAAATTTTCAATCAAAAAGATGAAGTTTTAAACGAGAAGATTAATTTTCTATCAGAGAAGAATAATTTTGAATGAAATATGTACATAAATTTTGAACCAAATATTTGAACTAACTACGTACTTTGAGCAATGAATGTGATGTTAGTTATCTACTAACAAAAACATTAAACTATCACATGAAAACATTGAGCACAATCACAGAATATATCAGGTAGAAAATATTTCTCTTGGTTAAATTATGCGATACGTCAAAATAAATTATTTTAAAAAAAAGTTAGAAACATATTTCCGCAGAAGGAAAAAAATTCTATTTTTTTGAAATTTCTTTGTTTATTTTAGCTTTTAAAAAGAAAGAGACTATAACGTTTATAAAGGCCGGGAAAGTTCTATAGACAGCATAATTAAGCTAATCTTCTTGGATGAAAATTCAAATATTTGGTTGGAAATTTATGTGTTTTGTTAAAACTCTTTTTTTGTGTAGAAAATCAATTTTTGTTATTAAAAATGCTACTGTATGGTTGAAACTTAACTTTTGTAATTAAAATTTAAGTAATACATTTTATGTTAGAAGAAAGTAGTTTAGAAATTCAATTATTTGGTTAAAAATGTATACAGCTTGTTCAAAATTCACCTATTTTGATAATGAATCAATCGTATTGGTTAAAGTTGTAATTAATTTGTTGAAAATTCGGTTTTGTGGTTAAAAATTAATTTGTTAACTAAGAATTCAATTAATTGATTAAAAAATCAACTATTTTGCAGAAATCTCGTCTTTTTAGCTTGAAAATTCCACTATTTGGTAGAAGATTTAACTGTTTTATAAA
This sequence comes from Andricus curvator, assembly GCA_932195095.1. NCBI lineage: Eukaryota > Metazoa > Arthropoda > Insecta > Hymenoptera > Cynipidae > Andricus > Andricus curvator. The sequence continues at coordinate 565,089 of CAKNYM010052983.1, forward strand.
AAAAAATTTTAAGTTCAAAATTAATTTTTTGTTATAAAAGTTTACTTATTTAATTTTTGGTTGAAAATGAATATTTTTTATTAAAAAAATTCAACTATTTAGTTGAAAATTGATGTAATTTATTGAAAATCCATATCTATGGATAATACATTAATCTTCTTGGATGAAAATTCTTCAATGAAAATTCAACTTTGGATATAAATTTATGTATTTTTTTTTAGAAACTATTTTTGTTGCTAGAAAATAAATTGTTGTTGTTAAAAATGCAACTTTATCATTGAAAATTAATTTTTGTAATGGAAATTCAACTATTCCAATTTGTGTTAAAAATTTATTTTTTTAGAGTTGAAATTCAACTGTTTGGTTTGAATTTCATTCCCATAAGACTGTTTTATAGGGTCTAAAAAAACGCCGTAAGTGAAAAACTGGTTTTCGCGAATTTTTGGGGCTAATTATGATCTTTTTGCAGTTTTTTCAATTGAAAACTTTTTCTAATACGTATAATACTACTTTATACTGATATTTAGATGTTTAACTAATTGTTTAAAATATTTATTATGGTTTTTAGCAATTTTCTCTCAGAATAATTCTAGAAAGTTGCGGTTATTTCTGAAATTTTCAAATAATAGTCCACTATTCACTTGGAATGAGTTTATAATTAATTCAGTTTAGCTTAGATTAATATTTAAATAAATAATTATTGTTTATAACTATCTTCTTTATTAATGCTAGATAGTTGCGGTTTCTTCTGGAAGTTTGAACTTTTTATCCACTTTTTACTTAGTAAAGTAATAAATAATGCACGCTAACAAACATCGTTGTTTAAACATTTTATAATTGTTTATAACTAATTTTTCTTAGATAAGTGCTAAAAAGTAGCGGTTTTTTCTAAACTTACAAATTTTTTTTCCACTTCTTATTTAGTGAGGTAATAATTAATGCAAGTTAACAAACATGCTTATTTAAACAATTGATTATTGTTTACAACTGTCTTCTCTCAGAGTAATGTTAGAAAGTTGTTTTTTTCGGAAGAAGAGAATTGAAGTCAGACATCAATTTTACAAATATTTAATTAATTATTAAGTCACCCCAAGTGAAAAATAGACAAATAGTTACCAATTTTAGAAAAAACCTCAATTTTCTACCATTAGACAAAAAGAATGTTATTAACAATAGTAATAAATTGTTCAAAAAATTATTTTTGTTAACTCGAATCAATTATTACTTCACTCTAATTGAAAAATGGATAAAAAGTTAAAAATGTGAGAAAAAACCGCAACTATCTAGTATTAGTATCGAAGAAGATATAAACAACAATAATTGGTTTAAACAATTATTTTTTCTGAATGTAATTGAATAATTACTCACTCTGAGTGAAATGTGGACAAAAAGTTTCAAATTTCAGAAAAAGACGCAATTTCTCGCATTACTCAAAGAGAATATCATTAACCATGATAATAAATTGTTTAAACATATGTTCATCAGTATGGAGTAGTATTATATGTATCAGAAAAAATGTTCATTAAACAAACTACAAAAAAATCATAATTAGCGCTAAAAACTCGCAAAACCCAATTTTTCACTTATGGTGTCGAGTTTCAACTCGATCCTGCTAATATTGACGATTCTGAATAAAATTTACTAAAACGTATTTTGTTCTCATGGGAAATAAGTGTTAAAATTCATGGGGCTCGCGGCACCTCTAAATATATATATATTTTTTTAAACGAAAAATCAATTAATTTTTGTGCGTATTCAAACAAATTTCCAGACGATATGCATAACAATTATTAAAAAAAAATTACCAATGCATTTTTGGACCACTCTAATTAACATTCACACTGGGAAAGTTGGAAAAACTGGAAAAGGGGTAGAAAGACTTTGAAAATATATTTTAAGACCATTCAAAAAGCTGTATTGATTAGCAGCGGCATATAATACAAACTAATATTACAGACTAAATTATTTGGGCCGGAACTTCTTTATTAGTTGTCCCAACCAACTGCACCAAACGATGCTGGACTCTTCCTTCAGAATCAGTCTTGAACTGGAAAACTTGTCTGCTAATGGTTGCTGAAAAAAAATGTAACTTTTATGTATTATTTTATTAATTATTATCATTTCGTAGCCCGGTCCGTCCGTCGTAATTTTTTCCACTGAGGGGAAATGAGGGGAATTAATTATGGAAGGGACAGTAGGGGAGGTAAGGGAAATGATGGAAGGAGAAGTAGGGGAAGTGAGGGGTCATCCATAACCCAATCATTAATTTTGAGATGTTTCTGACCCTTTCTTCCACCTTCGCTTAAAACCGTAGTTTTTCTACGCCCCCCCCCCCCCCCACCCGGAAGGTAATGCAGTTTTTGGCTTTATACGGATTTCACATTCATTCTGATTATTTTATTTTTATTTAAGGCCATGTGACGAGACACACCTTTCTTAGTGCTTCTTATTTGGTATCCCAAATTTTCAACTCGATGTGGCGCTTTGTGTGAAAATAAGTTGGGAAATAAAAAAAGTGCCGGTAAGGTAGGAATCTGGTCACGTTACCCACTCATCACATGGCCTTAATCATGATTATTATTATTAATTTATATTTTTTTTAAATTATATAATTATTTATTATTAATTTTATTTATTTTTATTTATTTATTTATATTTATTTTTTGCGCGTCTCTAATGTGTTGCTCTACAGTGAGTATAATTTTCGAACACCAATAAGACTTTACAAGAATATTTGAATTTTTGTCCAAAAGGACGAATTTTCAATAAAACAGTTAAATTTTCAAATGAAAATATAAGGATTGAACCAAAAATGGAATAGTTACATTTTCGGTTGAAGAAATTAATTTTGAATAAAGAAACACACATTTTTTAACCCGTTGAATTTAACTAAAAAACACGAATTCTTAACAAAATATTTGAATCCTCAACCAAAAAGATAAATTTCCAAATAGTAAATGAATTTTCCACAGAACATTTGAATTTTAAATCCAACATCAAAAAGTTGGATTTTCTACCAAAATGGTTCAATTTTCAACCCAATACTTGAATTTTTATCTAAAAACTATACGATTTCAACCAAAAATGAAATCGTTGAAATTTTTATTTTAAAAATCAATTTTCAACAAAAAAAGACAAAATTTCTGTCAGTCGGAATTAACGACAAAGACGGATTTTCAACGAAATAGATGAATTTTTCACCAAACCGTTCAATTTTTCACCCGACACTGTATATTTTCAACAAAAAAGGTAATTTTCTACCAAGTAGTTAATTTTTCAAATACATTTTGTAATTTTTAATAGAATAGTTGAATTTTATGTCAAAATAGTTAAATATTTTACTAAGAAAGATAAGTTTTCATCCAAAAATGGAACAGTTATATTTTCAGTTCAAAAAATTAATTTTCAACAAAAAAACACAACAATTTTTTACCAAATAGTTCATTTTTCAAGTACATAGTTAGAATTTAACCCAAATTGTTGAATTTTCAACGAAATAGTTGAATTTCAAACTAAAAATGAAAAGATAATTTTTAAACTGAAAATAAAATAACTATTATAATGAATTATTAAAAAAAAATTTAACAAAATAGTTGAGCCTAAAGCCAAATAGATTAATTTTCAACAAGAACAAAATTAATTTTCTACCGAAAAATAGGAAGTTTTAACAAAGTAAATACATTTTCCACAAAACAGTTAAATTTTCTACCAAAATAATTGATTTTCAGCGAAAAAAGATAAGTATTCATCCAAGAATGGAATAGTTAGATTTTCAGTTTAAGAAAGTTATTGTGAATAAAAAAAATTTTTTTACCCGTTCAATTCAAGTAAAAAAACACGATTTTTTAACAAAATATTTAAATTCTCAACCAAAATATTAATTTTCCAAAAAGAGGATGAATTTTCTACAAAAAATTTGAATTCTCAAATCGAAACCTAATAGTTGAATTTTCTACCAAAATAGTTCAATTTTCAACTAAATATTTGAAATGTCATCTAAAAAAAAGCTTTCAGCCAAAAGTAGAATAGTAACATTTTCAATTTAAAAAATTAATTAAAAAAAAAATCAACTAAAAACATAATTTTTGAAAAAAATATTTGAATACTCAACCGAAAAGATAAATTTTCAAAAAGTAGATGCATTTTCCACAAAAAAGTTGAATTCTCAAACCGACACCAAATGAAATCGTTAGATTTTTATTTTGAAAGATTAATTTCAACAAAAAAAGACGAATTTTCTGTCACTCGAAATTAACGAAAAAAGACGAATTTTCAACCAAATACATGAATTTCTCACAACACCGTTCAATTTTTCACCCGACACTATGTATTTTTATCAAGAATGGAAATTTTCTACCAGGTAGTTAATTTTTCACGTAAAGTGTTTAATTTTTTACAAAATACTTGAATTTTCTGTCAAAATAGTTAATTATTCAGCTAAGAGAGATAAGTTTTTAACAAAAAAGATAAGTTTTTATCAAAAAATGGAATAGTTACACTTTCAATTTAAAAATTTAATTTTTCAGCAAGTAGTTAATTTTCAAAGTAAAACGTTGAAATTTCAGCCCAATAGTTATATTTTTAAGCAAATATACGAATTTTAATCTAAAAATACAAAAATAATATGTAAACCAAAAATAAAATAATTATTGTAATTAAATATTTAAAAAGAAGGAATTTTCGACTAGTTAAATTGAATCAAAAAACAAAAATTTTCCACAAAAAGGTTGAGCCCACAGCTAAAGAGATGAATTTTCAAAAAAGAAGATTCATTTTCCACAAAACAGTTGAATTTTCCTCTTAAATGATTCAATTTTCAACTAAAAAAGATAAGTTTTCATCCAAAAATTGAATAGTTACACTTTCTCTTAAAAAACATAAATTTTCACCAAAAAAAAAGCAAGTTAATTTTCAAATAAAAAGTGCGTCTTTTTAACAAAACAATAGATTTTCCAACAAAAAAGTTAATTTAAAACTATATACTGTAATTTGTTACCAAATTATTGATTTTTTAAGCCAAAAAGACGAATTTTCTACAAAGCACTTAAATTTTTAAACCGAAAAGATGAATCCTCAACGAAACCTGTAAAACTGGATATTTCAACCAAAAACTATTTTAATTTTATATAAAATGCAGTTGAATTTAACCACAAAATAAGAATTTTCACAAAATAGTTGAATTTTCAAATAGATTAGATCAATTTGCAATTAAAAATATCAATTTTTAACGAAAAATGAAACAGTTATATTTTGAGTTTATGAAAAATGGTTCAATTTCCCACTCTAAAGATGAATTTTCAACTAAAATGATGAATCTTCACAAAAAATTAATTTTTAAGAAAGTAGTTCAACTTTCAACCAGGTAGTTAAATTTTCAATGAAAAATGATTAATTCTCCACGAAAAATTTGAGTGATAATATTTATACCAAAAAATATTTCAATTTGAATCAAAAATAACTGAATGCAATAAAAAAAAAGATTTTTCAACAAAACAGTTAAATTTTGAACCGAAGAGATGAGTTTGCGAAGAAAAAGATGAATTTTTAACTGAGAAGATAAAATTTATTTTAAAAAAAGCAAGTTTCCACGGAATACATGAATTTTCAACTAAAAAAGATAAATTTTAACCTAATAGTTGAATTTTTGACTAAAAAAGATAAATTTTCAACGAAATTGTTCAATTTTTAACCAAAGTGATGAATATCCAATCTATTTGCTTCCTCATAGAGGAAGCATTAGTTATTTTTTTTAATAATAAACAAACCAAAGTCTTCATTTTGATCAATTTAAAAATAGAAATTTACAAAAAATAAAAAATTACAAAATAAGACCAAAATTTTTTTTAATACAAAGAAAAATTAGACATATCCAATCTTGTATTCCAAATGATAATTTTTCGAGCTGGAAAAGGGAAGGGAAAAGTTCTATCGCAACCTATCCCTATCCAACTTTATAATTTCTTTACAAAAATTTCCAGAATTATTCTATTTGAAAATTTATGATCAAAAAAGTATTTTCTATTCCTGCGTCAACTTTGAATTATGTCGATGAAAACAGTTTTTTTGTTTGAAACAGATGATTCAAATATTATAAATGAGCATGACTTCCTTAATCTTCAATAAGGTGTAAAAATATATATCAGTGGTAAAAATATTCGATTTGCCTCGAATCAAGGAATCTTTTCCGTTCTTGCATCAATTTTAAATTATGTTAGCGAAAAAAGTTTTACTATAAAAAACCGTATTTTCAAATATTATGCATTACCATACGGGTATGCATTACCAACGGCCATACCACGCTGAAAACCCCAGTTCTCGTCAGATCACTGAAGTTAAGCAGCGTTGGACGCGGTTAGTACTTGGATGGGTGATCATTCAAGAATACTGACATGAGTGCTGTTGGCACATCGTGGGTGTGGTGAGCCCACCCTTGTAGTTATTTATAACTACAAGAAAAACCTAGAAACACTACCCGAATCGGGTAGTGTCAATATTATAGGTCAATTGATTCATCTTGAATCAACACAACTTTTCTATTATTGCATTAACTTTAGATTATGAGAATGAGAAAATTTTTACTATAAAAATCGATTTTAAAAATATATAAAATACCATAACTTCCCTACTCTTCAATAAAATATATTAATATTGTAGGTTAATTGATTCGTCTCGAACCAAGGAATCTTTTATATTCTTGCATCAACTTTGAATTATGTTGATGAAAAAAGTTTTACTATAAAAAACCGTATTTTCAAATATTATGCATTACCATAGCTTCCTTACTCTGCAATAAAATGTATCAATATTTTAGGTCAATCGATTTTTCTCGAATCGACACATCTTTTCTGTTCTTGTATCAACTTTGAAGTATGTTTATGAAAAAGGTTTTACTATAAAAAACCGATTTTTAAAATATTATTAAGTGCTAAAAAAAACAATGAATATTTTTAGAAATCCTTTGGTCAGTTTCAAGATATTAGTGGTGAAAAACGATGAATTTTTCAACAAATAGTTGAAATTTCTTAGAAATAATTAAATTTTTATAGGTGATTCAAAACCAATCTATTCAGATTATTACATTTTCACAAATAGGAAAAAGAAATAATCCAAAAAATTTTCGTGTATTTCTAAAATTGATAATATTCAATGCATTCTTATTACACAAATTTTTAAATGAAAAGATTTCTTTCAAGGAATTGAGGTAAAATTATTTAGACTGAATTGAAATAAATCAGAAAATATTCATAAACAAGCCCTGCAGATTGGAAACGAATCATGAGTATAGTGTCTCTATTTGAAAATTTTTTCAATTAAGATCGAACAGAAATGATGAGCATGAAAAAGATTCACAATTAAAAAAAAACTTCTTAACTACCTTACTTTTCAGGTCATCAGAGACAAAAATAACCAAATGAAAAAAGAGGGAGAAAAAGATCAAAAGTCAACCAAAACCAACAACTTTTCCCTTTCTCCGTCTTTTTTATACTACCAGGGAACCAACATGTTTCGGGGCCAATTTAGACCCCCTCATCAGGGATTATTCATAGGAAACTATAAGATATGATTAATATATTCTTATGATCCAAATTTGCATTCATTAGTGAAAAAATGACCAATATATAAAAATTATTATTTATAATAAGATTGAAAAAGTATTAACAATTCGATCTATTCGAGGAATTATTTTAAAATTACAAAAAGAAAAAATGGTAATCAATTAACATCCTGTGAAAAACTGTTGACCAATGGGATGTACATACTTTTCCAATTTAGAAATCACCCAGATACTTATCAAAAATAAGTTGGGATACCCTCGTTGCCTATAACCAAAGGTTTTCTGAGGAAGATGCCATATATAAAATATGTGCATAATTGTTCTTATATACCAATGAGTACTTGTGTAATAATGCTATGCTGAATTTTCTATATACAATTTTTTACTCATTTCTTTTATTTTCAGATCACTCTTGATATCATATTTTTGTATTCATTTCTGAATAATTGATAATGATTTTTGGAACGAATTCTTATATTTTGGATTTTTCTTAGATCTTTTTAATTTTTTTGTACCATGTGCGTTTCATGATGTTCTTGGGTTAGTTCGAGAGGCTCGTTGAAAATTATATCACTTGTCCTGGCAGACTAGTGGTGCATTCGAGACTATTTCGAGAAAATTCGAGATTTTCTTGAAACATGTTCAGGTAAACTCAAAACTTCATGGAGATCGAGAATCTCGAATAAAAAGTTTCGAGATTCTCGACTGGGGATCTCGAAATTTTTTATTTGAGATTCTCGGTCGCCATGAAGTTTTGAGTTCACCTGAACATGTTCCTAGAAAATTTCGAATTTTCTTGAAATCGTCTCGAATGCATCACTATGGCAAACGAAAAGCTATAGAAGTGAAAAGGATCTATTCTCTCTCTCTTAAAAGTGGGATGGAACGATTTCTAAAATCTGGCATGCCTTGCGAGTTTTCGTGTTTAAAAAGAAGGTTAGTTTGCCTCGGTACTTTGAATACTTCATCACGTTATTTTTGCTAGTAATATTTTCAATTAAAATAATTGTTTCTTTTTTTAATATAAATTGAAACAAAAATTTTTATGATTTTTCGAGACTGTGTTTGTGACTTTGAACAGCTTTTCAACGTGAAGTTAATTGAGTACCATTTTTTCTTTTTCTAATTTTTAAAATAAATCCTTGAATAGATCGAATTTTTAATACTTTTTCAATCTTTTTTTTTTAAATAATAATTTCTACATCTTGGTCAATTTTTCACTAATGAATGCAAATTTGGATCATTAGAATATATTACAAATACCTTGTAGTTTCCTATAAATAATCCCAAATGAGGGGGTTTAAATTGGCCCCGAAACATGTTGGTTCCCTGGTAGTATAAAAAAGACGGATAAAGGAAAAAGTGAGAGGTTGGTTTTGGTTGATTTTTTCTCTTTTTCTCCCTCTTTTTTCTTTTGGTTATTTTTGTCTCTAATGAGCCGAAAAGTGAAGTAGTTTAGAAGTCTGTTTTTAAATCTGAATCTTTTTCATGCTCACTTTGCATAAAATTATTCATGATAAAATAGATTTCTGTTCGATCTTAATTTAAAAATTAACAATTTTATTATTTGATTCAAAATTAAATCATTTTTGCGATTGAAGATTCATAATTTTGAATGAAAAATCGCGTTATTATTTTTGTTAAAAATTATTTTTCTAAACTAAGAATTTAACTCCTTTGTTGGGAATACAACTCATTGGTTGGAACTTAACTTTTTTGTTAAAAATACATATTCTCAGGTTAAAAAAAGGGAAAAAAAAGAAAAAAGAAAAGACAAAAGTAAGAAAATTTGGTAAAAAATTCGTCTTTATGACATTAAAAATTCATCAGTTTGGTACAAAATTGAATTTTTTTGTAGAAAATTCGTTTTTATTGAAAATTTAACTATTTGGTTAAAAAATATGTATTTTTTAAGAATTCATCGTTTATGGTCGGGGGTAATCCATAAGCCACGTTATTAATTTTAGGCTATTTTGGACCCCCCATCCGCCCTCGTTGACAACCATAGTTTAATGAAAGGTCAATTTGTAATGAAAAATATCAATTTTTAATACAAAATGGAATAGTTACTTTGTTAGTTGAAACACCTGATTCTGAACCAAAAAATAAGAGGATTTTCAACCAAATACACTGGAACTTGGATTTACCACCGGTTTCGGGGATGGCTTCAGTAGCCTTCAGTGGTAAATCCAGACCGTCCAAACGTAAATATTAAGTGGCGTGTGAACCATTTCCAATTAGAATACATAATTTTACTATAAAATATTCATATAAAAATTAATAAAAATTAATATAAAGTATTAATATAAAAATAGAATACTTAAATTTTCAACCAAGGAGGTGAATCTTTAGGAACTATGAATTCTTAACAAACTAGTTCAACCCAGTAGTAGAAATTTTAACTAGAATATATTAATTTTCAACCAATAATTAAATTTTTAACAAAAAAATTAATTTTCTACCAAAGATTTAAATTTTTCATAAAATCAGTTCAATTTGTAACAAAAAAGTTGGATTTTTAACTAAATAGTTCAATTCAAAACAAAAATATAGGAATTTTTAACCTCAAAGTTAATTTTCAACCGAATAGTTTAATTTTTTTTCAAATTTTTGGATCCTCTACAAAACCAGATTAATTTAAACACAAACATTTGCATTTTTAAGGAAGAAGGATCAATTTTCATCCAACAAGATCAATTTTTGACCAAAAAATACGAAATTGTAACCAAATGAATAAATTTTCGAATAGAAAAAATCAATTTTCAATAACAATATTAACTTTCAACCAAGAATGGAAAAGTTACATTGTTAGTTAAAAACATTTATTATCAATTAAAAAAAAATTTTGATACAATAGTTACATTTTCCACATAAGAGATGCATTTTCAACTAAAATTATGAATCCTAAAAACAATTAATTTTCAAGAAATAGTACATTCCAGAAGATGATTTTTTAACCCAGAAGATTAATTTGATAAAATAAGAAAAGTTAATTCTTCATTGAAGGAGATGAATCTACAAACCAAAAAATGAATTTTTCACAAAGTAGTTGAACTTTTAACCAAGTAGCTAAATTTCTGAACAAAAAAAATGGCTTTTCAACAAAATAATAAAATTTTCAAGCAAATACCAGCATTTTTAACCAAACGAGATGAATTCCGAATAAAAAATATAATAGTTGACTTTTAAACCAAAAGTAGTTGATTTTTCTTGTTGGGTTCTAGACTGGAAATCCCATTTAAGTGCGGTTTCGGGCATGGTCCTGAATGGCCTTCACTTAAAGCGAACACAAAATTCACTCGCTCCGAACGTAAACAGGCAGGGTCGCATGAAACCTTTCTGTTGGATTTGAAGGCATGGCGCAGTTTTTCACAGGAAGTTAATTGATTACCATTTTTTATTTTTTTTTTATTTTAAAATAATTCCTTGAATAGATAGAATTTTTAATACTTTTTCAATCTTATTATAAATAATAATTTTTATATCTTGGTCATTTTTTCACTAATGAATGCAAATTTGGATCATAAGAATATAATAATCATACCTTGTAGTTTCCTATAAATAATCCCTGATGAGGGGGTCTAAATTGGCCCCGAACCATGTTGGTTCCCTGGTAGTATAAAAAAGACGGAGAAAGGAAAAAGTGAGAGGTTGGTTTTGGTTGACTTTTTCTCTTCGAAAAAAATAGATCTTGATTTGAAAATTTTCAACCAAGTAGTAGATTTTTTAACCAACACAAAAATTTTAACTGAACTGCATTGAACTGTACCGTTTCAGGGACATCTTCCGCAAAATTCGAAAGTTTTCCTAATATTTATCATCAAGAAACGTACTAAACCTTATCAAAGTCGGTGATGCCAATGTTGGCGCCTTTTGCTACTGCGCTTGCGTTCGGGCCACGCACTGGTTGGGCGTAGTTGGCGCGCAATTCAAAATTGGAATTTAAAACAATTCTTGTAATTTAAATAAATAATTATTGAAAAATGCACAAGAATGTATATAAAGTGTACAACTTCTGATTTTAGACTTCTGAAATTAAATGTTTTGTGAAATATAAGTTATTCTTTGGAAGTCAAAGAAAATAAACTTTTATTTAAGAAATATATGTGTTATAAATTTTTTTTGTCTAAAATCAGAAGTTATACAATTTATATAAATTCTTGTGCATTTTTCAATAATTATTTATTTAAATTACAAGAATTGTTTTTAATTCCAATTTTGAATTGCGCGCCAACTGCGGCCAACCAGTGCACGGCCCGAACGCAAGCGCAGGAACAAAAGGCGCCAACATTGGCATCACTGATCTAAGTTCGTAACGCTACTTCCACTCGAGCCCCCCCCCCCCCTTCCCCTCGAACTGTTACAAATCATCGTTTTTGGCGTGACCCCCCCTACTCCATTAAATTGGTAACGCAGTCTATGGACGATGCCAAACTAAAATTGAGGAGAGGGGAATTCTGGGGAAATTATAGGAGGAGTATAGTGGAAATAAGGAGGGGGAGTAGGAGAAGTGTGACAAGAACTAGGGGAAGTGCGGGTATGAGAAGTAGGAGAAGTGGGAGGAAATGAGGAGAATTGAAGTAGAGAATCTTTGGTCAGGAAAACTGAGGAAAGTGAGGGCAAATGTGGGTGAGGTAGTAGGGGAAATGGAGTGTTCTCTGGTGAAGAGGGTAGAGGGAGAAGTGAATGAGGAAGAATTTTGGTAAGTGAGGGGAACCTAAGATTGAAGTGTGTGGCGGGGAAGTAGAGATGGAGAGTGCAAGTAGGGGAATGTAGGGGCAGTAGGGGTGGTCAAGTATGAGAGGGGGAAGTTTGGACGACCTATTTACGTCTTAATGGGCTACGAAACCATTTTTTGTAATGACTATTATCATTGTATGCACACAGTAAACCCCAGGATTTTAAAACTTTTCATATCATTTGGTTATCAGCTTCAGATCAGAAACATCGACTTTTGCGGATCATAAATTATTTTTTTCACAACTTGCTCAATATCTGCGAGTAACAGTTGTTATATTATTTATTAATAGATGTAGGTTAGTCATGACCAAAATAATATTTTCTAACCGAAATAATATTTTCTAAAACTCTGAAATTTATTTATTTTTAACTAAAATTATTATCCTTAGATTAGAATAGCTATGTTTTCAGTTGAAAAAATTAATTTGTAACAAAATGGTTAAATTTTCCAACGAAAAAAACAATTTTAAACTAATATGATAAATCTTTACAACAAAAAAACAATTCAAAAAAGTAGTTCAACTCTCGTGTAAGCATGAAAAGATTTTGATTTTAAGTCAGAAACAGTTTAATACGACCCAAGAAAACCGATTTTCAAAAAAAAATGAAAAGGTAATTTGAATCGGATTAATAATAATTATTGACCAAATAATCGGCCGAGTAATTCAAGTTTGAAGCAAATAGTTGAATTTTTAACTGAAATAGGCCAATTTTCCACCAATTAAGCTTTCAGTTTACAAAAGTTATGTTTAACCAATCAAACAAAAAAACAAAAAAAAAAAAAAAAATCAATGAAAGAGTTTATTCTTCAACTAAAGAGATGGTTGATGTTTGAACCAAAAAAATTTGTATAATAAATTCAAAAGAATTAAATTCAAAGAGAAGACGAATATTCAGCCAAATAGTTGGATTTTCGGGATAACAAAAACACATTTTTAACAAAATAGTTACATTTTAAACAACTGATATAAACTTCCAACCAAAAAGATGAATTTTCAACCAAAAATGCAATAGTTAACATTTGATAAAAAAATTATCGTTTAACAAAGAAACATTTCTACAAAATATTAAAATTCTGAAGCAAAGAGTTAAAATGACAAAAATAAATCTAATGGTTGATATTTCAATCAAACAAATTTTAATTAACAATAAAAAATAAATAAATTCAAACAAAAAATACCAATATTCATCAAAAGAGTTAAATTTCCTATAAATAAAGATTTTTCAGTCACGTGAGAAAAATAATTTTAGTCGAAGTAGTAGTTAAATTTTCAGTTGAAAAAATGAATTTGCAACAAACAAAAAAATTCATATCTGGAAATTAAATTTTCTTCTAAGATTCAAGAATTCTGGAAGATTTAAAACATCCTAAGACCATCAAGAAAAATTTTAGACAAATTTTAATTCCATGGTTGGTGAAACATTAGAATTTTCCTGTATTGGGCTATAAATCTCTATGGCTCTGAAAATGATTTTTTTGCCTGTATAGGTTGAGAACAACTTTTAAAATTCTGAAAAACAGCGAGTTATAACTCTATTCTAATAGAAAAATGCTATAAACAAATAAATTGTTTTTAAAATTGAAATTGATTAATTAATTTATTTATTTATAAATTTTTTTTAAAAAATTTTGAAACAGCTGATTATTATCACTAGAAACTAATATTTCATGTATTTAAATTAATTGGATCTGAAACAAATCGCAAAAAATAATAATTAACTCCAAAAAACAAAAAAAAACAATTATTCACTTATTGGGGTTTCTGGACCCCATAGTGAGGACGAAATTTAAAAAGTAATTTTTTGTTTGGATTCAATGGCTATTCTGTCCAAGATGTACAAAAACGTCAAAAAGAGGGGTATTTTCCTTTTTTATTTTTGGCTTCTATACCTAATTTTTGCCATTTCATATTCATTAAATATACTTGTGTTTTTTTTATCTAAAGAATTTTTTTTGGGGGGCGGGAGAGTTTAAAAATTTTAACAACAGAATTTTGGAACACCCTAATGTAGACGGTCATGACTTGGATGTGGCACATCAACTGACAGTCTACAGTTGCTTGTAATGAAAATTTATGACAGGAAGTTGATTTTGAGAATCGGATCATTCTGATGCGCAATTTTCTCATAAGAAATTCCGAAATCTGTATAAAACCGTTGCATGTCAATTTGATTCAATTTTGGAATCAAATTGATCAACAGGCATTTACTGTGTGGCATAGTTAACATTACTTTTTTATAAAATTAAAAAAGAATATCCTACGCAGTTTCTCTGGTCAAGCGTTTCTCAAACTTTTTTTTGCACTGTATGGGGTTAGGCAGATGCACCACCCTACAATTTTTTCACAATACATGAACATTGGGGCAGCGATTCCTAAATTCCTAAACTGCAGCGGCAGACCCTGCTGCGACAAAGGGATGACACCTTAGCCGCATCAGCCGAAGCAGACACCCGGATGCGAGTCATGTTTTCGTAATTTCAATGTTGGTAACCAGTCTCAATCTAATTACAATTAAAGGGTCATCAGTTTCCGGTGGAAGGAAGTTAGTAATCTACTGACAAGACTGACATGGCTGACACTGTCAGTCAATGACTGCCATGACTGACATGGCCGACACTGTCAGTCAATGACTGCCATGACTGGAATGGCTGACACTGGCAGACAATGACTGACATGGCTGAAACTGTCAGTCAATGACTGACATGTCAGTCATGGACTCGCATGAATGACAGTGTCAGTCACAGGTCAAATAGCCGGCAAAATATCTTCGTCGATCTTTTACTACTGTATTTAGTCATAAGTCTGCATTAAATCTAGGCAGTAAATTTGTGTTTTTCACTACTGTAAACATTGAACACATGCTGCTTTGAAATAAATATCAGTTTTATAAATAATTTTTTTCAAATAATTTGTATAAATAACAATTTTGTTCAAAAATGATAAGTTAAGTTGAATTCAACCTAAAAACACAAACTTTCAACCAAAAAAAAAAATGAATTTTTGACAAAATAGTTGGATCCTTAACCAAAATATTTTTTTAATTCTACTACTTAGTTGCCAGTGGAACTAATTAGTTAGAAATTCATTTTTTTTAATGGACGATTCATAATTTTAGTTGCCAAAGCTTTTTTTGTTCAAAATGTAATGCTTTTGTTTAAAATTTTTTTTCTTTTGTTGAGAATTCTTTTTTTTTGAACCGAAAATTTAACTATTCTTTTGTGAGGTAAAAGTTTATCTTCTTCAGTTAAAAATTGGACTATTTGGTTAAGTATTTTTGTATTTTGTTGAAAATTGATAATTTTTGGTAGAAAAATAATCTTGTTGGTTGAAATTTTACCTATTTGATTGAAACACATTTTTTGTATTGATAATTTAGCTATTAGGTTAAAAATTCCTTTGAAAATGCAGAAATTTATTTGAAAATTCATGTAATTTGTCAGAAATTAATCTTTTCTGATATAAATTTAATCTTCTCGGTAGAAAATTCATCTGTTATGTTGCAAATTTAATTATTTCGTTAAAAATGTATTTTACTCGACTGAAAATTAATTTTTTTCTAACAATTTAAATATTCAGTTTCAAGTTCCAAATACATTTGTTCAATATGAAAATTTGTCTTTTTTGGTAGAAAATTAATCTTTTGCGTTAAAAATTCAACTATTTGCTTTAGTTCAAAATTAAATTTTTTAGCTATTGAAAAACTGTCTTTTCAGCCTAAAAAATGAAAAATTTTGGATTACTTTTTTTTTTATTAACTGAAAAATATTTTTTGGTACAAAAATTTATTCATTTTTTTGTTTGTTGAAAGTTAATCTTTTTAAGTTAAGAATTCAATTATTTTGTTGAAAATATATTTTTTTTTTTAGAATTCACATTTTTGGCTTAAAAATTCAACAATTTGGCAGAAGATTCAACTATTTGGTTGCAAAATTAATTATTTTGTTAAAAATTCATTTTTCTAGTTAAAGGCTGAACTTCTGTTTAAAATTCATATTTTTGGCTGGAAAATTCCACAATTTGCATGCAACCTTTTTTCTTTCGGAACTAGACAATTTCTATTTGGTTGAAATAAACCATTTTGGCTTAAAAATTCCATAATTTCATCAACATTTTTTTTTGTTTCTTTACTGGAAAGTTTCTCTTTGGTTAAAAATTCAATCATTTTGCAGAAAAGTCGACTTTTTTGTTTATAAATTCATCTCTTTTGGTAGATATTTTATCCCTTCTTTACTCAAATTAAAATGGGTTTAGTTGAATCTTTGCACCCTTAACTTTTTAATTAAAAATCCACCTTTTGGGTCAAAAATTTAATTATTTTGTTGACAATTACCTTTTTTGAAAATTCACATTCTAGGGTTGAAAATTTAACTCTTTTATAGAAAATTCTTATTTTTGGCTAAAAAATTCAACAACTAGGTTGCAAAATGAACTAACTTCTATGAAGTTTACTTTTTTGGTTCAGCATTGAACATTTTAGTTGAAAATTCATTTATATTGTTGAAAATTGAACAATTTTGTGAAAAATGAGTTTTTTTATAAATTGAAAGGTAATTTTTTCAACTTAAAAATTTAATTATTCTGTGTTTGGTTGATATTGATATTGCATTTTGCGTCATAAATTTAGCTTTTCAAGTTGAAAATTCATCTTCTTGTTTGAAAGTGAAACAACTTTCTCAAAAATTCGTTTTTTTTTATTAAAGATTCATCTCTTTGGTAGCAAATTCAAATATTCTGTTGAAAATTCGTCTTTTTTGTTTATAAATTTATCTTCTCTGCTAGAAATGTTATCTTTTCTTGATTAAAACTAAAAGCTTCTTTGTTGGCTGAAAAGTTTTTGTTTTAATTGAAAATTTACCTATTTTTGAAAATTAACTTTTTTCTTAAAAATTTACATTTTTGGCTTAAAAATTCCACTTTTTTATAGAAAATTCGTATTTTGAGCTTAAAATTTCATCAATTTGATAGAAAATTGAACTATTTGGCTGCAATTGGAACTGCTTCGATAAAAATGAATTTTTTGTTTGAAGATTCAACAGTTTTATTTAAAAATCGTCTCGTTCGCTTGCAAATTAAACACGTTCAATGATATTTTTTGCCTGACTGTAAAGTTTCTTTTTGGTTGAATATTCAACTATTTTTTTGAAAATGAACTTTTTCTTGAAAATTTACACTCTCAGTTTGACAGTTGTATTTTTTTATAGAAAATTTATATTCTTGGCTTAGAAATTCAACTATTTGGTTGCAAGTTGATCTACTTTGTTAAAAATTATTTTTATTTTATTGTTTATTTTTTGAGAGTTTTTCTTTAATGTTTATAAATTCATCTCTTTTCATAGAAATTTGATAATTCTTGGATGAAAATTAAAATATGTTCAGCTAACATATTGTTTATTACATTCTTCGTTGAAAATTCATTTTTTAGCTTATACATTTTTGTTCAATATTATCTTTTTCCTTGAAAATGTTCATTCTCTGCTTGAAAATTCCACTGTTTTATAGAAAATTCGCGTTCTTGGCTTAAAAATTCAACAATTTGGGTGCAGGATAAATTAATTTTTCTGGTTAAAGATCCATCATTTTGGTGAAATTTTATTTAGTTGGTTGAAAATTCCACTAATATGTTAAAAAATTCTCCTTTTTTTTAATGAACGTTAATATTTTAAACCAAAAAATTTAATTATTCCGTTTTCAGTTCAAAAATTTGATTGAAAATTCATGTCTCATATTGAAAATTAATTTCTCATGGTAGAAAACTAATTTTCTGGTTAAAAGTGCAATTGTTTGTTTAAGCGCTAATCTTTTTTAGATGAGGAATTAACTATTCTATTGAAAATTTGTCTATTTTGGTTGAATTAAAGTGATTTGGATTAAAAATGATGTTTTTTTAGTCAAAGTGTCAGTTAATCCATTTTGCAAAGATGTTTAAAATTCGTTTCTTTTTTGCTGAAAAATAACTTGTTTGCAACTAAAAATTTAACTATTTGTTTGAAAATTCAACTGTTTGGTCGAAAATTAACTTTCTTCTTGAAAACGCATCTCTGTGTCTTGAAAAATCAATAATTTGGTTGAAATTTGTTTGCTTTCTTGACCAGAAAGTTCATTTTTGGTTGAAGATTCAACTATTTCGTTAAAAATTAACTTTGTCCTTGAAAATTCACAACATGAGGATTACGGACTTAATTCAGCTGCCCCGGGCCGTAATGACCCTGACCCTTCGTAAAATTTATAGAATTTTTGGAAACTGAAAAAAATGAGATAAAAAATTTCTTCCAGTCAGACAGTTGTCGGTTCAGTTAACACCTGTCGCAAGTGGTGAGCTCTGGTCTAGGTCAGCCAAACTTTGGCTTCGCCGTGAATAATAAAGAACTGATAGAGTGGATGAACAGAGATTCTGCGTAGGACTGTTTCTCTAATTTTTTGATTTTACTAACCTTTGGTCGTGGAATACGTAATATACTATTGTATATTATTTGGATCTCTTGGGAAACCTCGAATTATATCAGGCTTAAGAAACTGATGTACTTGTTGATATTCTTGTGGATCCTCTTGTTGTCTTTGCAGTTTTCGTAGATCTTTTTGTCGTCGTCTTTCACTTTTGTCAAGTGGGCGTACGTAGTCTGTCTCGTGATCTGTTGTACTATATAGGGGTTGATCACTTTGATATTGTTCTGTTCCTCCTAGATTGAATGCTTGCATTTGTAGTTCTATTGAATGCAGTTGGTTTTGTAGATTTAGTTGATATTGTAGTTGTTGTTGTGTTAGGTGTGGATTTTGTTGTGCTTGTAAATGTTGCTGCTGTGATATTTCGAATTGTAGTTGTTGTTGTATTAGTCCGTGTTGCAGGTTTAGTTCTTGTAGTTGTTGTTTTTGTTGTTGTTGTCGTTGTTTTAGTCGATCTCGTGATGCCATTTTCTTTCTATCATGACGTTTAAAGTCATTCTGTAGACATTGATCTCGTAGCTGCTTGTCCATTTGTGCCTCTTCATGCCGGCAGATTTCCTCATGTCGATCGCATACTTTTTTTCGTACACGGTCTAGTGTTTTTGCTTCCTCTGGCACTTCAGGCTCTACAGTTATATCATTGGCTACTTTTCGCTCGTATATACCGTGCGCTGCCTCCGAAGCACTTACCATTAACGGAACAATTTCACAAGTATCTGCAGTTAAAAGCCATGTATATACGCCTATTAGCCATGCCGTGCCCGATATGTAGTTCATACCGTTTATATGAGGATAATTGAATACAGCATAATTTACATAATACTGGATGTTTGGAACAATTTTAGACCCCAACCTTCTTGCATACAGTTTTCCATGCATAACTATATCCTCTCCACCCGCAGCATATTCGAGGTGTGGAATCTCTTTCAGACGAAGTTCTATTCTCTCTTGTTGGCGATGTTGCTGCGAAACGTGCGGCTCTTCATCATCTTCGATAGTCTGCATCCGTGATGAGCTAGAACCTGTGAAAAGAAAATACTGCTGTACAAAGTTCAATGATTATTAGGTCTACAAGTTAATGGTGCCATTACTTTCATGTCCAATAACTCTTGGTCAAAGTTTAATTTTTTCACCATATTAAGGTGGGTTTGAAGCTCGAGCCTTAAGCTTCAAAACACAGTCTTATAGATGGCGGCCCTGCAGACTGACCCTCAAAAATCATTAGTGAATACAATCACGTCCGATAAGAAGCATTTGAGATACTGCATTATCTATGCTTCCAATTTGAAAATCACCATTGTGAAACCTCTGGAACTACTCTTGACACGTTTGATGTGTCAATGCACCTCCTCATGAGGCTTATCAAATCATTTCGGTCACCTTAGCTGCATTTTTTTCAATTAGAAGGCAAAAAGAATGCCATTTCTCAAATTTTCCTTCTCGGACACCATTGTATTCACTATTGATTTTTAAGTTTAAATCCACGACGACAAGAAATTATTTATTCTAATTTACAAAATTCTAGGGAAGGGAGTTTGCGCTAAAACTACGAATGGTAAGAGGGGTGGTGGAGGGGTGGGGGAGCATTAGAAGTATCGTGACAAACTTAGACAACTTTCAGTACTTTTTGTTCAATAATCACTTCGTAAGTTTAAAAATTGCTTTCATTGTTCAGACTTTACACGCTTTTCCCAATTCCTCTCTTCCACCTTTTTCAAAGATTTTCCCTTATTTGTCCTCTCTTTTAAAAAAACTTCCCCATTCTCTCCTTCTTTTCGCTTCAACTCGAACTGAATTTACAGAATGAAATCAGAAAATCCAACTTTTTAGGTGAAAAGTTGAATTCGGCGTGTTGAAATTTCTACCATTATATTTTTGGTTAGGAATTCCTCACATTTGAAAATGTATAAAATTTTTTTGGGCAAAATTCATCTTTTTGCAGGCAAGTTAATGTTTTAAAAGGAAAATCATGTTTTGGGCTGAAAATTAAACTATCTGGTTGAATGTTGAACTCTTTTGCTAAAAACATGTTTGTTTAACATGTTTTTTGACAATTATTTTTTTTAAGATTCACCTCTTTGGTTTGAAATTTAATTATTTTGTTGAAAATTCGCTTTATTTGGCTACAACTAAATTTTTAATTGAAAATTTAACTGAGCCATGTTTGGTTAATAATTTATCTACTATAAGTTAAAAATTCAACTATTTATTATAATATTCATGTATTCGGTTAAAAATTCCTCTTTAAGGCTAAATAATAAATTGGCTTTTTTCAAAATTAATTTCTTAAAACAAAAATTTAACAGTTTCATTTTTGGTTGAAAACAGTTATTTTTCAGTTGAAACTTCAACTATTTGCTTAAAAATTCGTGTTTCTTGATTAAAAATTAACTTTTTTGTAGGAAATTGATCTTTTCCGGGTCAAAAATCAAATGTTTTCCAAAACATTAGACTTTTTAGCTTAAAAACTCAACTCTTTTGTTGAAAAATTATCTTCTATGAGGTGAAAATTCAACTATTGGGTAGAAAATTCATGTAATTTTTTTTTTAAATTCGTCTTGAAATAAAAATGAATCTTCTTGGTTAAAAATCTATTTTGTTAGATTAAAAATTCAACTATTTTGTTCAAAGTTCTCTTATTTTCTTGAAAAATTGTGGTTGAAAAACATTTGCTCTTAGCTAAAAATGCTTTAAATTATTGTGAGAGTGATTTTTAGTCAGAATATCCATAAATTATCAACAATTAGAATTGTTATAAACCATTTTTTCACAAATTTGGAATTTGTGGTTTTTTCAATTGCGGTTTTCCTTTTATCATGTGAATTGATGCAGATATTTTAAAAAATAATAAATGTCTAATAATATTTGTGAAAATACAACAATTGTTGATTGTTCAAACAAATGAAATTATTCAATATAAAACTTTGGCACTTTGGCCTGGGAAATAATTTTTTGCACCAAAACTGCTTTATATTATTGTGAGAGAGATTTCCAGTAACTATTTCTATGTAAAATTAACAAGAAGCAATTGTTATTATTCAATTTCAAATATCACAAAAATTTCATATATTTAAAAAATATTGTAATTTTTGTTGAAAAAAAATTTTTCTTATCTGGAAATACTTTAAATTATTGTGAGAGTGATCGTCAGTAACAGTTCCTATAAAACATTAACAATTAAAATATTTATCAACCATTTTTGTGGACAATGTTAGAATTATTTGTTTTTCAATTTTGGATTTTCCTTGATCATCTAAATTGATGCAGATATTCTTGAAAATAACATAGGTTATATCTCCAGATAAGAAAAAATTTTTTCAACAAAAATTACAATATTTTTTAAATATATCAAAATTTCGTTATATTTGAAATGAAATAATAACAATAAATAACAACAATTGTTCATTGTTAATTTTACATAGAAATAGTGACTGCCAATATCTCTGCCAAATTTAAAGCAGTTTTGGTGCAAAAAATTATTTTCCAGGCCAAAGTACCAAACTTTTATATTGATTCATTTCATTTGTTTAAAAAATCAACAAATGTTGTATTTTCACAAATATAATTGAACATATATTATTTTTAAGAATATCTGCATCAATTCAGATGATACAAGGAAAACCGCAATTGAAAAAAACCACAAATTCCAAATTTGTGTGCAAACCGTTGTTGAAGAGTAAATAATAATGATGTGAAAATTGTCGATTTTCTCATACTTTTAGTAAACATATAATAAATAAACAGTCTGTTTGTCTGGGTGAAAAAATACTTTCCGTTTTGTTCAAACGGTGAAAAGTCCTCTAAATACGAAAATCTATTATTTTTTCAAAAAATTGCTCAATTTTTAAAAACAATTTTTTAAAACAACAAGAAGGCTATACTGAGAAATCTATTGTTAACGTGACCTAGTATGTTTTCATTTTCAAAATATTGCTTTCTAATTTTTTGAAGAAAGTTACGAAACATGAGAATTTTTACAAAAAATACTCCATGGCCTTCTTAAATGAAATTAATAAAATTTAAGTAATAAGTCTTGAAATTGCACAGATTCAATTAGCGGAAAGTGAGCAACCAAAGATTAGTAGAAAATTATTGATTCGATTAGTCGAGATATTTCCTGATTCAATTGTAGGAAGCAACTAATTTCTTGATACAAATAAATAAATTTACCAAGCATTGTATATAAAAATTAGAGAAAGATTATAAAAAATGTAAAAAGTAGAAAAGTTTAATAAAATAAAGCGACGATGTAAGACTCTTAATACTTCTGAAACAATAAGGTCATATTGTGAAATTGTAAATGTGTCGTAACGTGTCTTCAATTTAAAAACATTTCCTGGTGTATGTTTGAACAAAGTTGAGGAACATAGGAAATGTATACAATTTTCAAATGCAATGGATCAATAGGCTCTAAATTAATTATACACATTCAGGGTCTTCTTGCGAAACTTTTCAACAAAGTTCTGTTTTCGATTTTCAAATGTTTTCCGGTTGTACATTCTTTTTAGTTTTCCATAGAAAATTGCAGTTACTATTTAGCAAGCTTTAAAAAATAATTTGCCTCTAATAAGCATCAACTTGAATAAATATGAATTTAATCCCTCACAAAGTTTATTTGAATTTTATAGCTTTTTGTCTCTCGCAAAAGATACTTTGTTGTCTCCCTAAATAAAAATTGTTTAAACTCAACTCATTACTAGCGCAATTTTACAGATTTTATTGGTGAGAAGTGGGCCACTAAACATTAATAAACAAATTAGTGATTCGTTCAGCCAAGATATTTTCTAATTCAATACTTCAAAACAAGTATGAGAATGCTTGGTAAAAATATAATTACTTATTGAAAACTTTATATAGTAATTGAAATATTTGATCGTTGAATTCTTTTTTTGTTTTCAGGAATTCTATGCAGTAATTAAAAAAAATATAAAAATGGCAAAAGTACATGAATAGAAAAGATGAATCATGCGAGGTGATGGTGTAACATTTCTAATTGTTTGCACAAAAATAAGAATGAGAATTTTTTCAATGTACAATGGATCAATGGGCTATAAATCATTCATGCATATTCATATTTCGATTTCGAGGTTTTTTTTAAGGTTGTACATTTTCCCCGTTTTCCACAGAAAAATGCAATTATTCAAGAAAACGTGTATTCATGAGAAATGTTTTATTTAAAAGAATGTGAATAAATAATAACTCGTCGTACGAGAAAATATTACGAAAGTAAAATGTTTTATCTTCTGTGAAAGATTAAAACAAAAATTCCAACAAAAAAATTCAATTTTCGTCATTCGGGGTTTTTATTTATAACAGTTATTATAAACAGTAAATCAGAAGATTTTATAAGGAATAAAAAATGTTATTAATGATAGGTGAAGGTTTTGCAACAGTATATTAGAAAATCTCTTAAAACCGGTTGCCCTAGATGACTTTTTATTAACATTCGATCAAAATATTTCGTTTTGTTTTCGAAAGATCTGACAGCGACATAGACAATGTACAAGTTTTAAATTTTTCTCAGCAATAGATTTTGAAGCACCACTGTGCAAATATGGCAATTTTCTTAAAAAATCATTTGTTTCTAAAGCTGTAAATTGCAAACAGTTTATCACACGAAAAAAGTACAGAAAGAAACCAGATTTATTTGGTCTCAGAAATGCTAAAAATAGTTATATAACTTTTTTCTTGATAAATTACGAAATTTTTCAAAAAGTTGTTAACAAAAATTGGCCAGGATTTTGAAAAAAATAACCAAGATATTCGTGACCAAGGGACTGTTTTTGACCTTTCAAATAAAAGGTATCTCGGGGATATTTGCTGAATCGTTATAATTGCTTTTTTATTTATTTAAACTTTCACTCAATCTGAATGTTTAAGGGTACAATTAGGCTCTTATATTTTTCTGTTCTTAAGAAATACATTTTATGACTTTTACCTGGGCAAAATATTTTTTTTCTTCAATAAAACACCAAATGTGAGTTTTGTCCTTTGCATTAGCACCGCAGTTTTCATTCATAAGATATTTCTCTAAAACTAATATGTATATTTCAAAAAAATTAAAAAGTGCGAAAATCTTACTTCTCACGTAACTTCAATAATCGCAAAAACTAAAGAATTTTTTTTTATCTGAAAAAATTAGAAGAGTATTTTCTCGGCCGGAGAAACAAGCTGACGCGATATGGCCACCGAGAAACAAAAACAAGTTTCTTGTGAACCACCCTGTTAAAAATTCAAAGATTTGGTTCTACATTTAACTATTCTTTTAAGAATTAATGTATTATTTACTTGAAAATTGCACTGCTTTGTTAAAGTAATCTTTTTTTACCTGAAAATTCTGTTGAAAATTCGGTTGGAAATTAGCTCATTTCCTAAAAATTCAACTGTCTTCGAAAAAATTTGCCTTTGTGGCTTAAAAATTAAACAATTCAGTCAAAAATTGAACTAATCTGTTGTAAATTCATCCCTTTCGTTCAAAACTTGGTTGAAAATTCAACTATTTTGTTGAAAATAAAATATATTTCGACTTGAAATCTTAGGAAATTAAAGCATTTCGTATTGAATTTAATATGGTTCATTCAAACGAGTAATTTTTTTGAACAATGAAGTAATAATAGGGGAATAAGTTCTTAAAAATGACATTAATTTATGTGCCATATTGAATTCAATATAAAATTCTTCAAATTCCTAAGCTTTTAAGTTGTAATATATCGTATTTCAACAAAAGAGCCAAATTTTCACAAAAAACAAAATTTTCAAACAAAAAAAAAAAAAAAAATCAAATTCATTTACAAGAAAAAAAAAGATAATTTTTCCGCAACAATGAACCAATTGTCAATCAAAGATCAATATCAATAGCTTTAAAAAAATGAATTTTCAAAAAAGTAGTTTAACCTTCAACTGAGTAGTTGGATGAATTGTCGACAAAAAATATAGCAGTCACGTTAACAAAAGAAGATTTAAATTTTATATGAAAAACAGATTAATTCAACCAAAAAAAGCATCTTCAACAAAATATTTGAATCCTAAAAAAAAGCAGATTAATTTTCAATCAAACAGTTGCATTTTTAACAAAAAGAAAAAGTGATTTCAACAAAAATAGATCAATTTTCATGTTCAAGAAGTTAGCGCGACAACCTTCGAATATCCAACTTTTGTTTAATGAAATCGTTTGGTCATCGTTTAGTCATGCTTCCAAACCAAATTATGTCTTTTGGATGGAAAAACTCAGAATGATATTGAGTTTTCAAAATTGGAGTGCTAAATTCACGCTGCACAACAATTTTTTTTTTTTTTTTAATTCTTCTACCAATCGTTTTGACGTCATTTGGTTGCATTTAGAAACTCACGTTTGACGTTAGGAGGTGAAAATTGTGTGAGTTATCGAATAAAAAAGTCATTAGCACCATCTCGCGAGCGGCGCCTTCTCAAGTGGTAGTGACCTTCTCTGGTCAGCCATGTCCTCAAATATGATACGTATGATGAGTCGGACATCCTGACACGAAAATTTTTCGAAAAATCAAATTTTTGGAAGACATGCAAGATTTCAGCCCTTTTTCATTTTTATGAAGTGGGGCTAAAGTTCTACTTTTCAGCAGTAAAAAGTGACTTTGTACGCAAATGACAAAACGTTATACGTCTGTGAGAACGCATTTTGGGATGATCGACCCCCTCACTGCAAAAACTGTATTACCGTAAACTTACAAAACTTTTGAAAAATTTTGGATTAT
Source organism: Andricus curvator (assembly GCA_932195095.1). NCBI lineage: Eukaryota > Metazoa > Arthropoda > Insecta > Hymenoptera > Cynipidae > Andricus > Andricus curvator. The sequence goes on from CAKNYM010052983.1 coordinate 591,557, forward strand.
CTAAATGTTTGTACTTTTCCGAAATTTCTGAAATTTCTAAGATGTTCAAAATTTCTAAAATTATAAAAAAATTTTCAGCGTCTTGAGCTAATGTGCATGTGTCCAACTAGACTATTACCAACCATCCAGTCTACTACTCTAATGTGTGTCATAGTGTTATCGAAAAAAAATATGTTATGGACCAAGGGGAAACGTTATTTCTATTTTTGCATGAACTTAGCAAATTTTGGAAAGTTTTAAACGATTGAAAATCCATGGTAAATTTAAATAATAAAAAATCTTAAGATATCAGAACTCTTAAAAAATTGAAAGTTTTGAAGAAATTTGAGAAATGCTGAAAATGTTAGAATTTTTAAAAATTAGGAAAAATTTCAGAAATTTTGGAAACATTAGAAATTTTGATAATTTTAGAAATGTAAAACAATTTAGAAAAGTAAGAAATTTTAGAAAATTGGATAATTTGACATTTTTTTCAATATTTTCCAAAATTCTTAACATTTTTTAAATTTTGAAAATGTTAGATGTCTCAGACATTTCATAAATTTGATTAATTTTATGAATTTTGAAAATTTGTAACGTTTTTATAATTTAAAAAAATTTGGCAATTTTAGAAATTTTATACAGTTTAGAAATATCGATAATTTTACCAATTATAATAATTTTTGAATTTCTGAAAATTTTAGATGTTTTAGACATTTTGGAAATTCAAAAAATGTCGTTAATTTTATGAATCTTGAACAATTTTAATTTTTTTATAATTTCGGAAATTTGGTCAATTTGATAAATTTGGAACATTTCAGAAATATTGATAATTTTATAAATTTCAATAATTTTGAACATCTTGAACATTTTAGAAATTTTATAAATTTCGATAATTTGAAATTTTTTGAACGTTTTAGAAATTTTATAGGATTCAGAAATTTTGATAATTTTAAAAATATTTATAAATTTTTGAAATTTTGAAAATTTAACATTTTTTTCAACATTCTTCAAAAAATTGAACATTTTTAAAATTTTAGATATTTTGGAAATTTTAGAAATTTTAGAAATTTTGCTTCTTTCATAAATTTCGAAAATTTCACTCATTTTTATAATTTAAAAAACTTTGATAATTTTAGAAATTTTGATAATTTTACCAATTCTGATATTTTAATCAATTTTAATAATTTTTGAATTTCTGAAAATTTTAGATGTTTTAGATATTTTGAAAATTCAAAAAATTTCAGAAATTTCGGTTATTTTATAAATTTTGAACAATTGAAACGGTTTTATACTTTTGGAAATTTTAGAAATTTTGATAATTTAGAAAATTTTGAACATTTTAGAAATTTTGATAATTTAAAAAATATTTAGAAATTTCTGAAATTTTAAAAATTTCCAAAATGTCTGAAACATCTACAATTTTTAGAAATTCAAAAATGATTAAAATTGGTAAAAATATCATTATTGGTAAGATTAGCAAAATTTCCAAACTGTTCAAAATTTCTAAAATTATCAAAGTTTTTTAAATTATAAAAACATCTCAAATTTTCCAGATTTATGAAAGAAGAAAATTTTTTGAAATTTCTAAAATCTCCAAAATGTTCAAAATTTCTAAAATTATCATAATTTCTAAAAAATTTAAAAAATGTATGTTATCAAAATTTCTAAAACGTTCAAAATTTTCTAAAATTTATAAAATTATAAAAATATCTGAAATGTTCAAAATTTTCTAAATTATCAAAATTTCTGAAATTTATAAAATTTCCGGAAGTATAAAAACGTTTAAATTTTACAAAATTTATAAAATAACCAAAATTTCTGAAATTTTTTGAATTTCCAAAATATCTAAAACATCTTAAATTTTCAGAAATTCCAAAATTATTAAAATTGATTAAAAGATCATATTTGGTAAAATTATCAACAAAATTTCTGAAATTTCTAAAATCTCCAAAATATCTCAAATTTTAAAAATGTTCAATTTTTTGAAGAATGTTGAAAAAAATGTTAAATTTTCAAAATTTCAGAAATTTATAAATATTTTTAAAATGATCAAAATTTCCTTATATTATAAAATGTTGAAATTTTCTAAAATTTAAAAAAATTTTTATTGTGTTTTTTTAATCTCATCAAAATTTCTAATATTTCTGAACTTTATTAAATTATTTGAAATTATCATAATTTCTAAAATGTCAAAAAATTTCAAATTATCAAAATTATTATATTTACGGCAACGGCCCTACCACGCTGGAAACACCAGTTCCCGTTAGATCACTGAAGTTAAGCAGTGTTGTGCGCGGTTAGTACTTGGATGGGTGACCGTCTGATACTACTGCGTTGCTGTTGGCGGTCGTGGGTGTGGTGAGCCCACACTTGTAGTTATTTACTACAAGTAACTATCCACCTAGAAACACTACCCGAATCGGGTAGTGTCACGCTTACCCCTTGAGGCTCGCCGAAAGGGAAATAGCTTAATGGTATATATAAAATGTTCAAGATGTTCAAAATTATTGAAATTTATGAAATTGTCTATATTTCTGAAATATTCCAAATTTATAAAATTAACCAAATTTCCGAAATTATAAAAAAAATTAAATTTTTCAAAATTCATAAAATTACCGAAATTTCTGAATTTTTTTTTATTTCCAAGATTTCTAAAACATCTAAAACTTTTAGAAATTCAAAAATTATTAAAAACGTCTCAAATTTTCAAAATTTATAAAATTAGCAAATTTTCGAAAATGTCTGAAACATCTAACATTTTCAAAAATTTTTAAAATGTTAAGAATTTTCGACAATATTGAAAAAAATGTCAAATTATCACATTTTCTAAAAATTTCTTATTTTTCTAAATTGTTCTACATTTCTAAAATTATCCAAATTTCTAATGTTTCCAAAATTTCTTACATTTTTAAATTTTCCAAATTTTTAAAAATTCTAAAATTTTCAGCATTTCTCAAATTTCTTCAAAACTTTCAATTTTTTAAAAGTTCACATATTTTAAAATTTTTTATTATTTATATTTACCATGGATTTTCAATCGTTTAAAACTTTCCAAAATCTTCTAAATTCATTCAAAAGTAGAAATAACGTTTCCCCTTGGTCCATAACATACTTTGTTTCGATAACACTATGACACGCATTAGAGTAGTAGACTATATGGTTGGTAACAGTCCAGTTAAACACATGCACATTAGCTCAAGAAGCTGAAATAATTTTTACAATTTTAGAAATTTTGAACATCTTAGAAATTTCAGAAATTTCGAAAATGTACGAAGATTTAGATAATCCCAAAATTTTCAAAAATTTTGAAAATTTTCCGTACCACAGTTTTTGCAGTGAGGGGGTCGATAATCGCAAAATGCGTGCTCACAGACGTATAATGTTTTGGCATTTGCGTACAAAGTCACTTTTTACTCCTGAAAAGTAGAACTTTAGCTCTGCTTCATAGGAAATAAAAAGGGCTGAAAACTTGAATGTCTTCCAAAAATTTGATTTTTCGAAAAATTTGCGTGTCAGGATGTCCGACTCATCATAGGTATCATATTTGAGGACATGGCTGGCTAGAGAAGGTCGCTACCACTTGAGATCCTGGCCAATTTTTGATTGGCCAGGAATTTGGGACTGAATTTATTTATTCAAGTTGATGCTTATTAGAGGCAAATTATTTTTTAAAGCTTCCTAAATAGTAATTTAAATTTTCTATGGAAAACTAAAAAGAATGTACAACCGGAAATCATTTGAAAATCCAAAACAAAACTCTTTCGAAAAGTGGCGCAGGAAGACCCTTAATGTGGATAATTAATTTGTAGGCTGTTGATCCATTGCATTTGAAAATTGTAAACATTTCTCATGTTGCTCAACTTTGTTCAAACATACACTAGGAAATTTTTTTAAATTGAAGACACGTTACGACTCATTTACAATTTCACAATATGAATATGAATATGAATTTAGGACGTTTTTATAATTTAAAAAACTTTCATAATTTTAGAAATTTTTAACAGTTTAGAAATTTTATAATTTCACCAATCATTATATTTTTACCAATTTTAATAATTTTTTAATTTCTGAAAATTTTAGATATTTAGATATTTTGGAAATTCAAAGAATTTCAGAAATTTCGGTAATTTTATAAATTATAAAAAATTTATACGTTCTTATAATTTTGGAAATTTTAGAAATTTGTAACATTTTAGAAATTTTGATAATTTAGAAAATTTGGATAATTTTATGAATTTAAAAATTTTTGAAAAATTTGAACGTTTTAGAAATTTTGATAAGTTTAAAAACACATTTTAGAAATTTTGATATTTTGGAAAATTTTGGGAAATTAGAATTTTTAACAAAAAAGTTGAATTTCCAAACAAAAAATCATTAAACTTTTTGAGCAAAAAAGACGAATTTTGAAGATGACATTTAAATTTTTAACCGGAAAAGTTGAGTTTTCGATAAAAAGTTTTGTTTCATTTTTTATGTTATTTTTCAAAGATGAATTTTGTATGAACACAGCTCTATTTTCAATCCAAAAAACAAATTTTCAACCAAGTGGTAGACTTTTTAACGGAAAAAGATTAATTTTGATCCCAAAATATAATAGTAGACTTTTCAACAACAAAAAATAGCTCTCAACCAAAAATAGTTGATTTTTTTTATTAAGTTCTATTATTACAGTTATAAAATTTTTAATTTATTAAATATAAACAATAATTATATATTATATTGGCGAGATAATTATTATTAAAAAAAGTGAAAAAATTTCTTTACGATTTCATTTTTTTCCCCCTTTTAAATGCATTCTCAATGTTTCTTGAATTGTTTCAATGTATCAAATTTAACAATTTAGATAACCTCTAGAATGACTTGGCAAAATTTGATTTCACAAACTGAGTTCATTGTATTGATAACTTTTTGACTTGGCGGACATTTTTGCATTGTATGTATTTTTGATGAGATTTCACTCATTTTGTATATAAATTTTTTAATTAATAAGAGCCTTGTTTTACAGCATTATAAATATTTATTCGAACCAGTAAGAAAATCCAACTATTTTGGGTTTGCAGTGATTTTTATTTCGTAAAAACTCTTCTTTTTTTATTTTGGTTCGAGACTTATCTTGATTGGCTAAAAATGCTACTATTTGGTTGAAAATTACATTATTTGGGTGCATCTTTTTAAAAAGTTTTTTTTTTTGCTGCAGATACATTTCTTTGGTGGAAATTTGAACTATTTTCTTAAAAATTCGTTCACTTTTTCGTGAAGAATTAGTTGCTTTTACGTAAAATTATAAAATTCCTGTATTGAGTTGAAAAGTCGTCTCTTGATAGTAAATAAATTTTTTTTTTGTTAAAAATTGCCTTCTTGGTTAAATTTTTCACTATTTTGTTGAAATTTTTTGTTTTGTTTAAGATGATAGAATATATTTTCACCAACTGAAAGTGTAATTATTTCATCTTTTGTTTAAAATTGATATTTTTAATTAAAAATTTATCTTTTCTGGTGTGAAATTCTCATATTTGTTTGAAAATTCATGTATTTTTTGAAAGCCTTATTTGCTAGAAAATTAATCTTCTTTGTTGAAAATTCATCTATTTGATTGAAGATTCAACTATTTTATTAAAAATTCTTCTTCCCTTTTTGACTTCAACTGGATGAAAATTCGTTTTTCTTTGGTGAAAAGTAACTATTCCATTTTCGAATGAAAACTTGTCTTTTTAATTATTGATGAAAGTATGTTATTAACAATCAATATATATTGTTTAAAATTCATTTTTCGTTTATAATTCCTCATTTGGTAGAAAATTAATTTTCTTGGTTGAAAATTCATCTTTTTCGCTTAAAAATTCAGCTATTTGATTGAAAATTCAACCATTCCTTTGAAAGTTGAATTATTTTGTTAATAATTCAACTACTCTGTTACAACAAATATATATTCAATAATTTGTAAATAACAATTACAGTTAAGAGCCCATGGCACATCTGCACATTCAATAGTAGAGAAAAGAATTTTTTTTTGCGCAAATATAAATAACTTTTTTTTATTTATGTCATTAACAATACTTTTTTATTAATACATACAATATATATATATATATATATATATATATATATATTCATATTTATATTTTATTCCGGTATGATCAAAAGAACTGTATATACTATGTATAGGGTTGAAGAATTTACTATTCGTTTGTTAAAATCTTGATAACAATAATAGTTGTTAATTTTTGGTAATTATTTATCACTAGTATTATCTTTATAGTGCTCTTGAGCAGCTTTAGAAAAAAAATTTTTGCCCCAGTGGTTCAGCTACTCATTCAAGTGTTTTGTTACTATCATCGCTTCTTTTCATTTAATTCTGAGCATTTCTAAAAAAAAAAATTGAATTTGGTTAAGAATGGTTTCTCTGGTCGATTTTGAACAGTCAATTTCTTATTTGGACCACTGTGCGAGGGGCCAATTTTTGTCTGATTCTTTTTTTGAATTATAGTCCATCCAGTGTCAGGTCCGGGCATGTTACATGGACCGCGATGCGAGAGTCTTTTAACTCCTGGTCAATTTTTTTTTTGCAATTGACTATCACGTGTATTTAAATCAAATTAAAATATTCATTTTTTTTCGTCATATTTTATTTTATTTTATTTATTTTAGGATCATCTTCATAATTTTGTATCTCATAGAAAAATACACCGTACTCGCAAGCGGGGACTTCTCAAGTGGTAGTGACCTTCTTTGGTCAGCCGTGTCCTTAAATATATGATGTGTCACCGCGAAAACTGTGGTACGGAAACTTTTCAAAAATTTTGAAAATTTTTGGATTATCTCAATTTCCGTACATTTTCAAAATTTCTAAAATGTTCAAAATTTCTGAAATTATAAAAATTATAAAAATTTCTCAATTTTACAAAATGTTCAATTGTCTCAAATTTTTTAAAGTTTGTAAAATTTGTGAAATTTTCTAGAATTTGTGAAATTTTCTAAAATGTGTGAAATTTTCTAAAATTTTGTAAATATTCAACATTTGTAAAATATTACAAATTTCCAAACTTTCTAATATTTCTGAATTCTATGAAATGTTGAAAATTTCTAAAATCTTTCAAATGTCTGAAATTATTGTTTAAAATTTTTAAATTTAGAACGTTATTTGAATTTCAAAAATTATAAAAATTTCTAGAATGTTCCAAACTTTTTAAATTATCGAAATTTCCAAAATTTCTAAAATGCTCCAAATTTACAATATTGTCAACATTGTTAAAATTATAGAATCATTTAAAACTACCCGATTCGGGTAGTGTTTCTAGGTTTTTCCTGTAGTTATAAATAACTACAAGTGTGGGCTCACCACACCCACGATGTGCCAACAGCACTCATGTCAGTATTCTTGAATGGTCACCCATCCAAGTACTAACCGCGTCCAACGCTGCTTAACTTCAGTGATCTGACGAGAACTGGGTTTTTCAGCGTGATAAATGGCCGTGATAAATTTTGATAATTTCATAAATTGTGAACATTTTAGAAATTTTTATAATTTTCTTTTTGAACATTTTAGAAATTTTGATAATTTCAAAACTTTTGAAATTTTTTTTAAATTTTAGATATTTTAGAAATTTCATAAATTTTGAAAATTTGAGAAGTTTTTATAATTTTAGAAATTTTCAACAGTTTCGAAATTTTTATAATTTCACACACTTTAATAATTTTTGAAAATTTGATATATTTCAGACATTTTGGAAGTTTAGAAATTTTAGAAATTTTGGTAAATTTCAAAATTTTTAAAACTTTCAGATGATTCTATAATTTTTACAATGTTGACAATATTGTCAATTTGGAATATTTTAGAAATTTTATCAATTTCGATAATTTAAAAAGTTTGGAACATTCTAGAAATTTTGATGATTTTAGATATTTAAATAACGTTCAAAATTTAAAAATTTTAAACATTAATTTCAGAAATTTGAAAGATTGTAGAAATTTTTAACATTTCATAAAATTCAGAAATATTAGAAAGTTTGAAAATTTTGAATATTTTACAAATGTTGAATATTTACCAAATTTTAGAAAATTTCACAAATTTTGGAAAATTTCACAAATTTTGGAAAATTTCACAAATTGTAGAAAATTTCACAAATTTCAGAAAATTGAACATTTGGTAAAATTCGGAAATTTTGATAATTTTTATAATTTCAGAAATTTTGAACATCTTAGAAATTTTGAGAATATACGGAAATTTAGATGATCCAGAAATTTTCAAAATTTTGGGAAAGTTTTGGTACAACAATTTTTGCGGTGACACATTATATTATATTTGAGGACACGGTTGACCAAAGAAGGTCACTACCACTTGAGAAGTCACCGCTTGAGAGTATGGTGCTAATGACTTTTTTATTCGATAACTCACACAATTTAATCGACCAAACGCAGTGTTCACAGATTGTGGGAGCTGGCGGCCCCCACCACGACTCCCGTGTGGGAGCAACACACGTAAACGCCGCGTGTCGGTGTGTCCCCACTCCGTCACTTGATTCCACGTTCCGCGGCAACGAAAATTTGTGGGTTCGGATGATTTCACTGTCTCCTTCGTGCTCTTTCGTTTGATTTCGGTGGCGGCTTCGGGTCAGCCACGAAGACGGGTTCGGCGTTGAAGCCGAGAATTGCCGAGGATGCACGATTCTTAAATTGTAATTTTTCATTCTCGGCGTCTGGGATATTTCCAAGATTTTTCAGCTTTCTCAGATTTGGACTATTTGGAGAATTGGAGGATTTGGAGGTTAGATTCGACTTTTGTTGACAAACAAAGTTTGACGAATTTCAAATGAGATGCTTCACTTTTAAGTTCAAAAATTAATTTTCAAACAAAAAAAAAATTTTTAAATAGTTAAATTTTCGTCGAAAGAAATGAATTTGCTACTAAAAAATAATTTTAACCAAAAAGAAAATAGTTCAATTTTCAGTTGAAAAAATATTTTTGAATCAAAAAAGGAGATTTTGACAAAATAATTCCATTTTAAACCAAAAATAATGAATTTCCAACAGAAAAAAAAACTGAATTTTCAAACAAGAAGATTAATTTTCTACTAAAAAGTCGAATTTTCAACTTAAAAAATAATTTTTTAACCAAAAAAAGTATTTTTAACAAAGTAGTTGAATTTTTAATCAAAGAAATGAATTTTTAACCTAAATAAATGAATGTGTAAAGAAGGAGAATAATTTTGTAAAAAAAGGTCAATTTTCAAACACATGGTTGAATTTTCAACTAAAAATATCAATTTTGAAGAATAGAAAAACGAATTTTTAAAAAATTAGTTAAAATTTCTACCGAAAAATGATTTTTCAACCAAAAAGATTAATTGTTAAGCATCAAGATTAATTTTTAACCAAAAGAGACGAATTTCAAATAAAATACATGAATTTTCATCCGAATTGTTGATTTTTAAACTAAAAAAGGCGAATTTTGAACCAAAAATGGACAAGTTAAATTTTCAGTTAATCAATTTTTAACGAAAAAAACTGATTTTCATCAAAATAGTTCATCAAATCCCCTTAAATTTGGTTGGTTGCCTTCTTATTTTTCTTTCCTCATTTTTATTTTTGTCCATAGAAAAAAAGAAATATTTTTTTTTCAAGAAAAAGTTTTTTTAGTTAAATTTTCTTTAAAAAAAATTAATTTTCAACTAAAAAAGCGAATTTTTCGATAAAATAGTAGCATCTTCAGCCATAGAGATGAATTTTCAACTAAAGTAATGAATCTTCAACCAAAAAAATTACTTTTTAACAAAGTAGTGTAACTTTCAACAAAAAAAGATGAATTTTCAACAAAAAATTGAATATTTCATATTCTAACCAAAACAGATTTTAATAATACATAAAAAACAGTTAAATTTAAACAAAAAAGACGAAATTTAAATTATATACTCAATTTTTAAATTTGAATATTAATTTTCAAACAAAAAAAAATCGATAAAATAGTTCAATTTTACCCGAAAGAAATGAATTTTCAACTCAAAAAAAAATTTGTAACCAAAAATGAAATAGTACACTTTTCAGTGAAAAAAATAATAATTTTGAACAAAGAAAAAGCAGGTTTAAACGAGATACTTAAATTTTCAACGAAAAATAATAAATTTTGAACCAAAAAGGTGAATTTTCAAAGAAGAAGATTCATTTTCTACCAAAAAGTCGAGTTTTCAACTAAAAGATTAATATTTAACAAAAAAAATATTTCTAACAAAGTAGTTGAATTTTTAACAAAGTAGTGAAATTTTTAACAAAGCAGTTAAATTTGTAACCAAAGAAATGAGTTTTTAACCAAAATAAATGAACTCTTGAATGAATTTTCAAGCAAGGAGAATAATTTTCTAAAAAAGAAGTCAAATTCGTCGCAAATTCGTCTCTTTTGGTTGAAAATTAATCTTGATGCTTAACAATTAATCTTTTTGGTTTAAAAAAACGCATTTTTCGGTTGAAAATTTAACTAATTTATAAAAATTCGTTTTTCTTTTCTTGAAAATTGATCTTTTTAGTTGAAAATTCAACTATGTGTTTGGAAATTGACTATTTTTCTTAGAAAATTATTCTTATTTTTTGTAAATTCATTTACTTTGGTTAAAAATTCATTTATTTGGTTAAAAATTTAACTACTTTGTTAAAAATATTTTTTTATGTTAAAAATTTATTTTTGTGTTGAAAACTCGACTTTTTAGTAGACAATTAATCTTCTTGTTTGAAAATTCATTTTTGCTGTTGAAAATTCATTATTTTTGGTTTAAAATTTAAGTATTTTGTTCATATCTTTTTCGTTTAAAAAATATTTTTTCAACTGAAAATTGAACTATTTCATGTTTTTTCACCAATTTTTTTTGTTTAGTTCCAAAGTCATTTCTTTCGTTGAAAATTGAACGGTTTGATTGAAAACCTGTTTTTTTGTTGAAAATTAATTTTTGAACTTAAAAATTAAGTCTTTCATTTAAAATTCGTCTTTTTTGTTTGAATTGAACTATTTTTCACTCAATATTGAAATCTTTTTTGGTTAAAAATTAATTTTTTGTTGAAAATTCGACTTTTTAGTAGAAAATTAATCTTCTTGTTTGAAAATTCAGTTTTTTTTTCTGTTGGAAATTCATTATTTTTGGTTTAAAATGGAATTGTTTTGTTCAAATCTCCTTTTTTGATTCAAAAATATTTTTTCAACTGAAAATTGAACTATTTTCTTTTTGGTTAAAATTATTTTTTAGTAGCAAATTCATTTCTTTCGACGAAAATTTAACTATTTTAAAATTTTTTTTTTTGTTTGAAAATTAATTTTTGAACTTAAATGTGAAGCATCTCATTTGAAATTCGTCAAACTTTGTTTGTCAACAAAAGTCGACTCTAACCTCCAAATCCTCCAATTCTCCAAATAGTCCAAATCTGAGAAAGCTGAAAAATCTTGGAAATATCCCAGACGCCGAGAATGAAAAATTACAATTTAAGAATCGTGCATCCTCGGCAATTCTCGGCTTCAACGCCGAACCCGTCTTCGTGGCTGACCCGAAGCCGCCACCGAAATCAAACGAAAGAGCACGAAGGACACAGTGAAATCATCCGAACCGACAAATTTTCGTTGCCGCGGAACGTGGAATGAAGTGACGGAGTGGGGACACACCGACACGCGGCGTTTACGTGTGTTGCTCCCACACGGGAGTCGTGGTGGGGGCCGCCAGCTCCCACAATCTGTGAACACTGACCAAACGTCAAAAGTGAGCTTCGAAACGTGGATTTTTGAAAACCGCTTTTCTCGAGATTGGCTGAAAACCGCATCTCATTACTTCACCAGTAACATATCATGAGTTTTGTAATTATGTCAGAGATTTGAATAAAAATACTGACCTTTTGAAGAACTCGAGTCCGCAAAACTTGGTCGCGGAGTACCCATTCGCTGAGAACTTGAAGAACTCTTTCCGAGTTTTAAAGGATTTAGTGTCTTAAACCAGCGGCCACTTGATGATCCTGAGTCGCTTGATTCTGTAAAAGTACAAGAGAAATGTAATAAGTTTAATGATTCATCAATTTTTCATGTTAACGTGCACAAAAAAACTAATTGTAAGTTTATTCTTTAACCATTTCTAGGGTTTTGTAGCCCCGGACAGAAGCGCTTATAGTTTCAGTCGGGTGTCTGTCTGTCCGTCCATCGTACGAACAAATATGGACACAGGGCGAAAAACAGGCATAGACCCCAAAATTGAACAATGGCCCAAAATTCATATTGGGCCCAAAATTTACACAGGGCCCAAATTCGTCATAGGGCCCAAAACTGATATAGGGCCCAAAATAGACTGAACCCACAAATTTGTATAGGGCCCAAATTCGGCATAGGGCCCAAAATAGACATAGGGACACAGACATTCACGTAGTGAGATTTACTATCTTCTTTTATTTCAATGTAAAAAAATTGAACTTCACCCACTAGAAAATTGCTTGCAACGGAGACTCACTTTTGTTTTTAGGGTTTCGTAGGCCAGGGAAAAACCCTCATAGTTTTAATCGGGTGTCGTTCGTCCATCGTAATTTTTTCCTAGGTAAGGAAAGACGAATAGGGAAAGTAGGGAAATTAAAGAGAAATTAGGGGGTGGGGTTGAGTATGAGAAATAAGGGAAAATGAGGGTAGGTGAAGTGAGGGAAATGAGGAGAAATTAGAGTAGGTGATATAGGGGAAGAGAGGAGAAAGAGTGGAGGCGGAGTAGGGGCACTGAGAAGTAATGGAGGAGAGGAATGAGGTTGAGGAAGTGAGGGGAACTGTGGGGAGGCCAAGAAGGGTAATTGAGAGTTAATAATGGGAGTGGTAGTAGGGGAAGTGAGGAAAAAAGAGGCTAAATGAAAGGGGGGGAATAAAGGTGGATAAGGACATAAAGTTGGGCAAATGAGGGGTCTGAGGTGAAGGGAAGTAGAAAAAGCATGGCAAAATGATGAGATAAGAAGAGGAAATACAGAAAATATGGCGAAGGGAAGTTTTGGGAGTTGAGGGGAGGGAAAGTAGGGAATGTGGGGTGAAAAGAGGTGGGTGAAGTGGGTTAAGTAGGGGGAAATTAGATCTCGAGGGATAAGGGTGGTTCTGAGAGATAAATTGTGTCTGATAAGATGGCAGGAGTTCAAGGAATAGGGGTCCAGAGAAAGAAAGTATAACGGACGAACACCTGGCCGAAGCCATAAGCCCGGGGCTACGAAACTCTAAAAATGGTTTTTCTTTTTTCCTAGAATAAATCCAATTATTGATTTTTATTGAAGCATACTGTAAATTATACTCACCAACAGAGTAAAAGAAAACTGATGAAGTCACCAAGAGGGTAAAAATAGTGAGGGCACTCATTATCGACAAACAGAGAAGCCTGTTTATTGATAAAGTCACAAGAAGAACAAAACTGATAATGAATGAAATAATTGTTAATAAAATTATAAGAAGATCAAAACTGATGACGAATGAAATAGTTACGGGGATTGTCGGTGTATATATATACAGAACCCCACTCTTGAGCCATATCGTAAGTAAGTAGGAAGTAAGTAGTTCAATGGATTATTTTTCATTATTTGCGTGACCTGTTTGCGACGGGCTGGAAATATTGCGTAGTCTTAAGCAGTGAAGCTATTTGTCAATATTCTGTACATTGTAGGAACATTCTAGAAAATTGAAGGACTTGTAAGCCATACGTATAACTGAAATTTCAAGTACCGGAAACTGTTACTGATTTTAATGTTGATTTTGAGACTCAACTTTTCGAAAACACCCTATCTCCTATACTGCTGACTGGGATTTTAAAAAGTAGGCTTAATGTATACCATTAAGCCACTTCCCTTTCAGGGTGGGCGTGACACTACCCGATTCGGGTAGTGTTTCTAGGTGGATAGTTTTCTTGTAGTTATAAATAACTACAAGTTTGAGCTCACCACACCCATAATTTAAAAAAAATGTTGTTTTAATTTTACACTGACAATCGTTATTTCAATTATTTTTAAATAACATTCTTTCGATTCCTTATAATTTTCACGTGGTTATTTGTATAAAAAAATTATAATATCAAAGAGTGAACATTATGAAAAATACTGTGGACATCTGTAGGCTGAGAAAAATATTTTTGTTTTCATTTTCCCTGAATTATATTAGCAGCAACGGTTAGTTGTTTGTTTATAAAATTAGGAGAGAATATTAATTAATAAATTTTTATTACCAAGTATTGCTGGTCAGACCACTTAACAATAATTAAGGTTAAAATTATTTCTTTCTGCTTTTATAAATCCATATTAGGGAATTTGTTCATCCAATTTGTTTATAAAATTAGGAAATAATACTGAATGACAGAAAAGTAGATGCGTGTGTTTTTTAAATGATTTTTTGAGGTCCTGCAAGCCAGTCAGTATTAGGTTATCGAGTTGACCCTCGATAATTCTCTTTACAATAAGCCATGTAATACGAACCACAGATTAATTTTTAAATTTCACCGAAATAATTTTTTTTCATGGGGTCCCAAAAAAACCCCATAAGTAAAAAAATGGGTTTTGCGAGTTGTTGGTGCTAATAATTATTTTCTTCGGTTTCTATTGGTACAAATTTTCGAATATACCAGAAATATTACTTTCGAATGATGAATGAATTGTCAAAGCAAATTAATTGTTTAAACAATTTATTGTTGTTTATAGTATTTTTCTGTTGGAATAGAGTTAAAAAGTCGCGTTTTTTTCTGAATTTTCCAGCTTGTTTTTAAATTTTCAGTTAGAGCGGCGGAACAATAAAATAAAGTTAACCAAAATAATTGTTTAAGCAATTTGTTATTATTTATAACAATATTCATTGAGACCAATGCTGGAAAGTTGTGGCTTTTTCAGAAATTTTCCACATTCTGTCCACTTTTCAATTACAGTGTGATAATAAATAATTCCAGTTGACAAACCTAATTGTTTATACAATTTATTATTATTTTTAATAATATTCTCTTTCAATAATGCTAGAGAGCTGTAGTGAAAAACAAAATTTTTAAAGATTATTTACAGAAATAAGAGAAAAGTGCTATAAACCATAATTAATTTTTGAACTATTTATTTTAAATCAAGTTATGTATTATGAACAATTTTTGCTAAAAGAAAACGCAAAGAAATAATTAGCGCCAAAAATTCGGAGAACTCCTATTTTCACTGGTGGGGTTTTTTTTTGAACCTGGAAAACAGACTCACGGGTGTAAAATTTAAAAAGTAATTTTTTTCATAGCATTTTTGATATGTGAATTTTAGATTTTTTCTTAGTATTTTCGATAAATAAAACCAAAATTATAAGTCCTATCAAAAAATGGTTAAAAAAGTGTGCAGGACTTTTTGAAAGCTAGAATTCCTTTTTGGAATTTCAAACTAAAATGAGAAATCTTCAACTGAGATAGGTAAATTTTCAGTTGAAAGATAAATTTTCAAAAAAAAAAACAATAATTTTCCAACAACATAGATAAATCTTCAACGAAATAAATTTTCTACGAAAATGGTGCATCTCCAACAAAGAATTAATTTTCAACAAAATATTTCAAATTTGAACCAAGTAGTTGAATTTTAAACTCGGAAGAAGAATTTTCTGACGCATCCTATCAAAAAGTGATTATTTTGAAAAATTTTAAAATCTTTTTTGAGTGTACAATTTTTTTTTCGTCTTCTTTCGTAGCTTGTGTCGTTTGTCCAAGAATTTACTTTAAAAATTTTAATGTTGTTTTTTACAAATAGAACAGAAAAAAACTTTTGCCTATTAATTTCTTCTTTGTGACTTGCGTCGTTTTTCAGAAAATTTAATTTTTTTGTTTAATTTTCTTTTTCACAATTTGAACAAAAACTACGTACCCTTTCAAAAATTAATTAATAATAAATTTATGCTCAATTTTTGCCCCCTCATATTTTTTCGCGTCTTGCACAGTTTGATCGAAAAATTAAATTTTTTATTTTTTATCAGGTAAAAATACATGAATTAATTTTTATTGTATGGAATTGCAAACAAATTATATTGTGAGCTTATTACATACAATTTTGCAGACTTTAAAGTATAAGATTATACGTTGTGACGCAGTTTAAGAAGTGAAATTGTTCATCTCAAAAAGTTCTACAAATTTAGTTTTAAACATTTTTTTTTTTTTTTTGATAAGACGCACATTTTTTGTTTTAATCGTGAAAGATTTTGTTAAAAATAAAAAATTCCCTTTTGTGGCGAAACTATGAAATACGGAAAAAATGTTAAGAGGTGAAATTTTTCATCTCAAAAATATCTACAAATTTACTTCAGATGATTTTTTTGATAAGAAGCATATTTTTTCTTTCGATCATGAAAAATGTTATTAAAAATAAAAAATTCCCTCGAAAATTCCATTTTGCAGCAAAAAGAAATGAGATACGAAGAAAATGTCAAAAAATAAAATTGTTTATCTCAAAAAGATATAAAAAAGTACTTCAGATAATTTTTTTGATAAGACGCATATTTTTTGTTTTAATCGTGAAAAATGTTAACAAGCAAAATTGTTCACCTCAAAAACATCTATAAACTTTCTTTGAAGCATTTTCTGAAAAAATGCATGGTTTTTGTTTGAATCGTGAAAATTGTTGTTAAAAATTTTTTTTTTTCAGTAAAGCTATTCAAAATCCCAAAAAATGTTATGTAACTATATTGGCAATCTCAAAAAGGTATAAAAATTTGGCTGGCACTATTTTTTCGCGATACGCATAGTTTTTGTATTAATCATGAAAAATGTTTTTTAAATAAACCTCGATTTTCCGTGCAATCTATGCAAAAGAAGGAAAACCCGAAAATTTGTTATTTTTTTATCTTGCAGTTTTTCTGTGGTATAAACCGTTCGCAATTTGGTTGAAACTTCACGTATTTTGTTGAAATTTTTTTTTTTTTTTTCTTAGAAAATTGATCTTTTTATTTGAAAATTCATCTATCTGGTTGAAAATTCACGTACTTGGTTGAATGCTGATCTTTTTTGTTGAAAATTCCATTAACTGTTCTTGAAGATTCATTATTTCAGTTGAAAATTCAACTAATTATTTGAAAGTTGAACTGTTTTATTAGAAAATCCTTTTTTTTGAAGATTCATGATTTTAGTCAACCTTTCTTCCCTCTGGTTGAAAAATCAAATATTTTGTTGAAAATTTGTTATTTCTTTGTTTTTCAGAACTAAAGGTATAAAAAGTCAGTTTTTGCCTAAAACAATTTTTTTAACAATCCATTATTTATTTTGAAAAATTGTTTATAAAATCATTCTCAGTATCTCCGAGCAAGGATGAAACTTTTTTGCCTCTTGCGATCGAATGAAAACTTCTCCGTGTGAATTGTTGTTAAAAAATTGCTAATTTTAAAAGAAAAAAACCTTATAAACATTTTATCTATTAATAAAAAATCATCCAGACAAACCAGTGTCATAATTTTTCCTAAAAATGTTTCAAAATCTATTCATACCATTAATAACATGGTTTATTCTTCATAAACTCTCTTACTTCATAGTTTATAACAATATTTATGAATGAAAATCCTTAATGACCAGAATTGATGTTTCACAATTTTTTTATTAATTTTTCATACAAGATAAAATTTTTTCACTTTCGTGACATTTTTTCGTACGAAAAGCCATTATTTATTCACACTCTGAAACTTAAATGAAAAATCAATATTTCATTAATTTCAAGTTTAAAGTGTAAACATTGATGTGCCAAAAGTTTTCTGAACATTCAGATTACAAAATTATTCAATTTTCTTTTGAAATTAATTAATTCAAATGAAATCAAAGTACAAATCAAATTATAAATTAGTAAAGTCTCTTTTGTCATTTTTTTAGCAGAATAATTTTTTCAATTTTTATTTGAAATGGTTCTATTTCGCTTAGAAAAGATTCTAGGTTCAAAATGTGACAAATGTAATATTCTGGTCTTTGAATATTAATGGTCAAGGGAAATGAAAAATTGGTCAGGAAAAAATTAGAGAATTTTCAAAATTGAGTTTTGCGGTAACCCTGATATAACATTCTTGTTAGTAATTTATTTGCTTTATATTGTTGCTTCAAAATTCCACTATTTCTTAGAAAAATTACCTTTTGAGAAAAATTAATATTTTGGTGTTGAAAAATCAATTGAAATGTTTTTTGGATAAAAATCTAACTATTTTTTTTTAAATTTGTCTTTTTGCTTTAAAAATTCATCTGCTTTAGTATAAATTTCATCTTTCTTGGATAAGAATGCAACTGTTTGGTTGAAAATCCAATAATTTTGTTGAAAAGTCATCCTTTTTGGTCGAAATTTCAAATTTTTTGTTGAAAAATCAACTGAAATCTTTTTTGGATGAAAATTCGACTATTTTTTTCTGGAAATTTATTATTTTTATTTGAAAATTCATCTGTCTGAGTAGAAAATTTATGTTTCTTGGCTCAGAATGCAGCAGTTTGGTTGAAAATTCAATAAATTTGTTGAAAAGTCAATCTTTTCGCTTAAGAATTCCACTATTTCGTAGAAAATTTACCTTTTGAAAAAAATTCACAATTTGTTTTGAAAAATCAACTGAAATCTTTTGTGGATGAAAATTCAACTTTTTTTTTTGGCAAATTTTTCTTTTTTATTAAAAAATTTATCTGTCTGAGCAGAAAATTTATATTTCTTGGACAAGAATGCAACTGTTTGGTTGAAAATTCAATAAATTTGTTAAAAAGCATCCTTTTTGGTCCAAAAATCTACTTTTTGGTTGAACATTCAACTATTTCGTAGAAAATTTACCTTTTGAGAAAAATTCACATTTTGTGTTGAAAAATCAATTTAAATATTTTTTGGGTGATAATTTAACTACATTTTCTTAATATTTGTCATTCTGATTTAAAAAATCATCTGTTTTAGTAAAAAAATAATCTTTCTTGGATCAATATGCAACTGTTTGATTGGAAATTCAATAAATTTGTTGAAAAGTCAATCTTTTCGCTTGAGAATTTCACTATTTCGTAGAAAATTTACCTTTTGAAAAAAATTCACATTTTGTGTTGAAAAATCAACTCAAATCTTCTGTGGATGAAAATTCAACTATTTTTTTTTGCAAATTTATCCTTTTTATTAAAAAATTTATCTGCCTGAGTAGAAAATTTATATTTCTTGGATAAGAATGCAACTGTTTTTTTTAAATTCAATAAATTTGTTAAAAAGCATCCTTTTTGGTCAAAAAATCTACTTTTTTGTTGAAAATTCAACTATTTCGTAGAAAATTTACCTTTTGAGAAAAATTCACATTTTGTGTTGAAAAATCAATTTAAATATTTTTTGGGTGATAATTTAACTACATTTTCTTAAGATTTGTCCTTCTGATTTAAAAAATCATCTGTTTTAGTAAAAAAATAATCTTTCTTGGATGAATATGCAACTGTTTGATTGGAAATTCAATAAATTTGTTGAAAAGTCAATCTTTTCGCTTGAGAATTTCACTATTTCGTAGAAAATTTACCTTTTGAAAAAAATTCACATTTTG
>CAKNYM010052983.1:611427-634170 GCA_932195095.1 Andricus curvator
AAAATCAATTTAAATATTTTTTGAATGAAAATTCAACTATATTTTTTTAATATTTGTCTTTCTGATTTAAAAAATCATCTGTTTTAGTAAAAAATTAATCTTTCTTGGATGAAAATGCAACTGTTTGATTGAAAATTAAATAATTTTTTTTAAAAGTCATCCTTTTTGAATGAAAATTCAACTGTTATTATTGCAAATTCGTCTTTTTGGGTTGAAAATTCAAGTATTTTCGTCGAAAATTCACTTTTTATTCAAACTATTTTGTTTGAAAATTTTGTTTGAACCACTTTGTTAAGAAACCATTTTTTTGTTGAAGATTCAAATTTTCAGTTGAAAATTCATCTCTTTGGTGAAAGTTTGACTATTTAGTTGAAAACTGACCTTTTTTTAATTGAAAATTTAACTGCGTCGGTAAAAGTAGAACTATTCTGTTGAAATTTTTTTTTAATGAAACTTGATCTTCTTGGTTGAAAACTTAACTATTTTGTTGAAAATTAATTTTTTTTGCTAAAAAAATTCCTATTTTCTGGTTGATAATTTAATTCTTGTACACAAAATTCGTCTTTTGGCTCTAAGGTTCCAAAATTCAGGTGAACTTTTTCTTTCATTACTGAAAAATCTTTGTTTGTTGATAATTTTCTTTTTAATTTTAAAATTAATTTTTTTTTTCAATGAAATTTCATCCTTCGTGGTTTAAATATCAACTATTACACTTTTTTGTTGTGAATTTATCTTTTAAGGTTGAAAATTCAACTATTTCGTTGGAAATTTAATTGTTTTGTATAGAATTTAATTATTTTGTAGAAAATGTAAGTATTTTCTTAAGAAGTCATCTTTTATTGTGAAAAAGTCACTTTTTTGTTTAAAATAAATAAACTTGAAAATTTTCAATTTGTATATGAATTTTAATGGTACTTGATACGGCCCCTTATGGGAAAAGAGATATTTTTTGAGAAGAAGAAAATTCATTTTAGGAAATAAAATAACTTTTTTAATGATTTAAAAATTGTTTTCATATCTTTTTCCCCAAAATAAAACTTAGTTTATGAAAAATTAGAAACATGGCTCACCCCACGTGTTCATGGAAGTAATTTTCATTTTGAAAACGTTTAAACATATTTAAAGTTTTTCCTTCCGTGTAAAAAAGATAAAATTTTCAGTTAATTTTAATTAACAATGGATTTTTTTTATTTCCTGATTTATTATTTTTTATCTGGAGTGTTTTTATGGAAAACTGCATTTAGGAAGTAGTGAAGTTCTTCTTGAATATTTATTTTTTTAATTGGAATTTAATGTAATATTATTGAATTCAATTTAATAAACTTTCCTTCATAAAATATTATTAAGGAAATTTTAATAAAAACGAGACAAATAAATTGTTAAGAATTAATTACGAAATAAAATCATTTCCTCTTAATTAAAATTCGTTGAAATCTAGACACGAGGCGTAAATAAAGCAAGGTAAAATAGATTAGTTGTGTGAATAATTCAATTTCGTCATTTTGAGGAAACATAATTTGAAGAAAAACCTTGCTAGAGCTTCTAATTGTTTGAATAAAGCTAAAAATCTTACACAGTCGCCTCCTTTTATCAAACTTATCTTTTTATCAATATTACAATTTTTGTATAAAATCTCAACTTATATATATCATATAGATCTGAAAAAATTAATATATTTTTTCCAAGTAAACAATTTTATTGTCTTGTTTCCAAAATATGCGAGAAAACAAGAAAATTTTAAAAACCTAAACTGTTTTATGAATATTTAAAGTCTATCTCAAATTTAAGAAAATAAAACTTTGAAAAATCATAAATAATTATAAATTAGTACCAAATCAGAATGATCATTTTTTTCAAAAATTCTCCGTTCAGGGTCTAAACCAGAATCAGAATTCTTTGAAAAAATTCCTTGTTCTTAGTCAAAATTGTAATTCTTTCATAAAATTCCGTATTTATAATCATAATCATTTTTTTTTTAATTCCCGGTTCTATGCTAAAATCAGAGTTTTTCTCGAAATTTCCACGTTCCAAGTTCAAATTGTTACTCTGACAGAAAATTTCTTGTTTCCACACAAAATTATAATGTTTTTTTTCAAAAATTGTCCATTTTAAGTCAGAATTGTATTTCTTCGCGGGAATTTCATCTGCTAAGTTAGAATAATAATTCTTTTGAAAAATGCCTTTTTCCATAGCTGAATTGTACATTTTTATCGCAATTCAGAATTATAATTCTTTTTTAAAAATTTCTTCTTTTAGATATACATTTTTTTTTGTTCGAAAATTCCCTGTTCCAAACCAGAATCCTAATTCTTCTCGAAAATTCCACGTTTCAAATTCAAATTATTCTTACTTTAGAACGTTTAGACATAAATCAAATTTCCTGTTTCAAATCAGAATGATAATAATTTATTTCGAAAATTCCCCCGTTCTGAGACAAAATTATTTTAATGCTTTAAAAAGATTCGTTGCTTCAAATCTGGATTATAATTGTTTTTTGAAAATTCCCTGTTCTCAGTCAAAATTTTAATGCTTTCGGAAAATTCCTTATTTCAGATCAGAATTAAATTTTCTTTTAAAAAATTCCCTGTTTTAAACTAAAATCAGAATTAATTTCTAAAATTCTACGTCCCAACTTCAAAATGTTACTCTTTTGGAAAATTTCTTATTTCATATTTGAATTATAATTATTTTAAATCTTTTACAGTTTAAAATTTTTCTTTTATCTCTTCAAATCTTCTAAATATATTTCTTGAATTTACTCGATTTTTTTTATTCTTTAATCTTACCAAATTGAAGCCTTCAGCTTGAAAATCTTCTACTCTTTTTCGAAATGAAAGGAAATCTTTTGGAATGTTTTGAAATCTTTTTTAATTTTCTCTTGAAGTTCATTTTTCGAAATAAAGAATCAATAAAAATTTTCCAATAAATCTCGAGAAAATTCTTTCTTTTAATCCTTTCAATATTTTCAAACATTCTAATATTTTTAAATTATTTCAAATTTTTCATTACATTTTTTTTAATTCTCCAAAATTAACAAAATTGTCTTAAAGTCGTTTAGATTATTCTTTGATAATTTTTAAAATCCTTTGAAATGTTCTGAAATCTTTTTAAATACTCTCTTAAAATCAATTCTTCGAAATATTTGATAAATTTTTGGAAATGTTTCCAAGTTTTTAAATATTTCTCATCTATTTGGAACGTCCTAAATTCTTTGAAATATTTTTCACTGACTCGATTTTTTCTTAAAATTTTGAAAAATCATTCAAAATGTAAAAAGATTGCCTTATAATCTTCTAAATTTTCCTAGGAATTTAAAGAAAAATTGTTTATTTTCTTGAAACCTTTCGAAATTCTTTTAAAGTTTCTAAAGTGTTTTTTTTAATCTTTAAAAATCTACATTACTAAGAATCTTTAGAGGTTTAAGATTCTCTTTAAATCTCTTCAATTCTTCTAAATATTTTATGAATTTACTCGATTTTTTTTTTGATTTTTTAATCTTACTAAAATGAAATAGTTTGCTTTAAGAACTTCTACACTCTTTTTCGAAATTTTAGGAAACCGTTTGAAATGTTTAAAAACTTTTTTTAATGTTCTCTTGAAGTTCATTGTGCAAAATAAAAAATCATTTAAAATTTTCACACGAATTTTGAAAAAATTATTTTTTTTAATGATTTCAAACATTCTAAACCTTCTAATCTACAAAAATTATTCAAATTTGCCCTGCATTTTTTTAAAAATTCTGCAAAATTGAAAAAAGTGCTTTAACATCTTTCAGATTCTTCTTTGCCTAGTTTAGAAATCTTTTAAAATGTTTTTAAATGTTTTTAATATTCTTTTTGAATCAATTTTTCGAAATAAAAAATCATTCTAATTTTTTCTAGGAACCTATTTTTTTTTATTTCCGTGAAACCTTACAAAATTCTTAAATTACAAAATTTTGCTTTAAGATCTTTTACATTCTTGTTAAAAATTTCAGGAAATACTTGGAAATGTTTTGTAATCTTTTTTAATTTTTTCTTAGAATTCATTACAAAACAATCATTCAAAATTTTCCCATGAATCTCAAAGTCTTCCACATTCTTTCTCCACAAATTTTGAAATCTTCAAAATTTATAATTATTCTTTCAAAATAAAATCTAAGCATTTAAAATTTCCCCAGAAATCTTGAATGAAATTTAATCTCCACAAATCTCTGATAATTATTAAAAAGTTCTAATTTTTTTCTAATTCTTCAAAATAAGTTTTTACATAATTCAATTGTACTTATTTCTTGGAAAACGTAAAAAAGATTAGAAATTATAGTGTGGCAGCAAAATGTTGAGAACAGAATTATTTCCCAATATTAAACAATCATTTACAATTTAAATGTTCTCCTCTATCAATAATAATCCTTTGAAATCATTTGAATTCCATACATTTTTTTGAAATCACGTTTGGAATTAAAATAATTGATAAATTTTTTATTTTTTAATTAAAAAGTATCAAATCTCATGTGAAAATGGAGGGGGTAGGTTTAAAATTTCAAAAATTATTTGCACCAACTACTGTCCCAGGGCAAATCAAAAATTGTTCAGGGAAAAATTAGCCAAAATTTATTTGCTTTGTATTCATATTTATTTTTTTTTTAATTGCTTAATACTAAACATTGTATTCTTAGTTAGAAATTCTGATATTTGTTTAAAAATTTAACAATTTTGTCAAAATCATCCTTTTTGGTTAAAATTCAACTGGTTTCTTGAAAAATCATCTTTTTGGGCACAAAATTAAAGCATTTTCGTAGAAAATTTACTTTTTTAAAACTCATATTTTAACTTGGAAGAGTCAAACTAAACCCTTTTCATCCAACCACTTCGAATGTACAAAATAGTATATAAAATATTTTCATAGTTTTTATGATTCCTGTAAAATATTGAATAAAAATTTATTTTCCACACCGAGATGTGACCAATCACTCTTTATTATTATTATATTTTTTCGTGAAAAAATTTGTTTTCTATGAATGTCATTAATTTTGGCTAATTATGTTTGAAATTAGAATTATAAGAAAGGTTTTTTCAAAAAAAACATTGTATTTTTGATCAGAATTAAAAGAAGAGAACAGTTCATCACTGAAAAAAATGCAGGCGCTGAGAATTGAACACGCATCTGCCGGTTACGAAGCCGAAGCGTTTTTACCTGAGCTATCGGAAAATTGAAAATATTTTTCGTCAAATTCTGTATGGCCTTTGGCGAATATTTCAATAATGTTAAGAAACATTTAGAAAAAAATTTCATGATAAGACGAATTTCTATAACTTTAAATAACTGTCAAATAGAGTAATTTTGAAACTTTTAAATTTTCCAACATTTATTTGCCATGTATTCATATTTCTTTTTTTTTTGCAATTGCTTCCTGCTGAAGATACACTTCTTACTTTAAAATTTTGATATTTGTTTGAAAATTCAACAATTTTGTTGAAAAGTCATTCTTTTTGGTTGAAATTCAACTGTTTTGTTGAAAATTCGTCTTTCTGTGTTGAAAATTGAAGCATTTTCGTAAAAAATTTACTTCTTGTTTAAAAATCATATTTTGATGTTGGAAAGTCAAACCAAACCCTTTTTTGAATGAAAATTCGAATTCTTCCCTTCGAAAATTTGTCTTTTTGATTTAATAATTCATCTGTTTTAGTAAAAATTGTATCTATCTTGTATGAAAATGCAACAATTTGGCTGAAAATTAATCTTCTTTGATTCAGGATGCAACTATTTAGTTTGAAAATTTTGGTCGAACAAATTTGTTAAGAAATCATTTTTTTATTGAAGGTTCATATTTTAAGTTGAAAATTCATCTCTTTGGTTGAAATTTTAACTTTTTTCTAGAAAACTGATCTTTTTAATTTGAAAATTTAATTGGGTGGGTAAAATTTGAACTACTTATTTGAAAATTTATATTTTCAAATGAAGTGTAAAGTCTTTGATTGAAAATTTAACTATTTTGTCAAAAATTAATTTTTTTTGCTGAAAATTTATATTTTCTGGTTGAAGATTCAATTATTATACAGAAGATTCGTCTTTTGGCTTAAAGGTTCAAAAATTTAGGTAAACTTTTTTTCCTTCATGACTGGAAAATCTTTAATTGTTGAAAATTTGTCTTTTTGGTCCAGAAATTTTCAGCGCAAAAATACATACTTTGAGTTAACACATCGTGTCAAATTATGTTATAAAATCGATTAAATCTTCAGACAGTTGAGGTTGAGGTTAGAAAATTGATGTGAGGAAAATTCATCTTTTCGACTTAAAAATTTAACAATATTGTTAAAAATAAATGTTTTTGTTGTTGTTAAAAATTTGGCTTTTTTATTGAATTCAACTGGTTGAAAATTCATTTTTTTTTCATGAAAATTAGTTTTGTGAACTGTTATTTTGACGATTCATCTATATGGTTGAGTATTTGACATTTTGGCTTAAAAATTTAACTACATGCTTTATTAAAATTTCATCTAGTTTCTTAAGGTTGGAAGTTGAACTACTTAGTTCAAAATTTTATTTGTTGGTTGACGAATCGTCTTTTCTTTAAAAATTGAACTATTTTGCACAAAAATCGAATTTTGTTGGTTGAAAAATGATTTTTTTTTTTTCAATTGAAAATGTAACTATTTCATTTCTGGTTGAAAACTAAGTTTATGAGTTCAAAACTCGCCTATTTGTGGTAAATTTATGTCCCTGGCTGAAAATTCATCTATTTTCTGAAAAATTGGTCTTTTTAGGTTGAATTGAACTGTTTTTGATTTAAAATTAACACCTTTTTTGACTGAACATAAAAGTTACTTGGTTGAAAGTTGAAGTTTAAATTTAAACTTGTTCATAAAAATGAAACAATGTGGTGGAAAATGACATTTTTGTTGAAAATTCATCTTTTTTGTGAGAAATTTAATAATTTAGTTAAAAATACATATTTTTGGATTGAAAATTCAACTATTTAGTAGAAAGTTGAACTACTGTGTTAAATATTTACTTTTTTTTTGAAGATTCACCTCTTTGGTTAAAAGTTAAACTTTTTTATTGAAAATTTGTGTTTTTTTGTTGTTAAAAGTTAATGTCTTTACTGAAAATTCAACTATTCCACTTTTGGTCAAGAAATATCTTTCTTTAGTTGCAAATTAAACTATTTGGTTTGAAATTCATCTTTCTAGATTGCCAATTCATATATTCAACTATTTGGTTAAAAATTATTTATTTTAGTTGAAAATTAATTTGTTTTGGTTGAAAATTCATCTTTTTGGGTTGAAAATTCAACTATTTTGTTGATAATACAATATATTTTGATTTCACATCATAGGAATCTAAAGTGTTTCATATTAAATTAAATATGCGGTATTTACAAAAACAATCCAAAAATGGTAAAACAATTCAGATTAATAATAATTAAGCTGGTCCCGGGAAATTAAAATAAAAACAGTTCATGACAGCATTTATAGGATGAAAGTTGAAGAGAGTTCTAAAACGTTAAAATTTGACAAGTTTTGAACGACGTATTGAATAAATTGAAATGAAACTTGGTACTCTTGCGTTTTTGGGGTCGCTGATTACGAATCCGGAGCCAGATTTGCGAAATTCAAAATTGCAGATCCAATATGGCGGACGAGTTTTCAAAAAATCTAAGGATTTTCATGAAACTTGGCATCTGGGGGATTTGGGGTCGGTAATCACGAATCTGAAGCCAGATTTACAAAATTCAAAATGGCCGACAAATATGTCCGCCATATTGGATTCGCCATTTTGAATTTCTCAAATCGGGATCCAGATTCGTAATCAGCGACCTAGAAAACCCCCGAGTAAAAAGTTTTATGAAAATCTAACAACTTTTTAAAAAACTCGTCCGCCATATTGGATCCGCCATTTTAAATTTTGGAAATCTGACTTTAGCCAGGGAATGAACCAAAGATATTTGGACAAAACTAGCTTCACATGTCTCTTTTAGAAAAACCTAACCTCGAAATGTGATATTGGATAATTCGCAAATTACCTAATCTAGGAAGTGATGAGGAATTCTTACAAGGGGATACCGTCAATTTTACATTTTATTTTCGGTTCATAATTTTTGTAATTAAGACTCATTACCTGAGTATTAACTTGCCAAAGCAGTATTGCGCATAATAAATACAATGACTTTCAATAATTAAAAAGATGTCAAATGTTTTTTGTCTACTGGCCTGATTTATTGGATATAAATATTAAAGATAGTTTCGTCCGTCGACGCCGGACCTCATCAGTTAAAAGCTATTATTGATTAATATTTTATAAATATATTATAATATAATAACGCATATACATTGTCAAGATTCAGTTTCTTACCTTCAAATTAGATTGAGTAACAATATTGTGGTATACATATTCGTATGAGTTTCTTAATGCAGTAAAATATTTAATTTGGTAAAATCAACTTTGATAACATTTTAAAAAAATCATTAAAATTTAAATGGAATTTATAAGAACTCTTTTGAGTTCTACACATGGTCTCGGGTTTGTAATTTTTGATAATAAATCATTTTTGTTTTTGGGCCAGCGCCATGTATACTTCCTCCGAAATCATGGCCATACTGAGTTCGTATTGTGTGGTCAAAGTATCCTTCATATAAAATCTCTAAACGATATTGTCGTTTTCGATTCTGATGATTTTCGAGAGTAACGGTGGTAACGTTTGCGTGCTGTAGGCCGCTCATATTCAACAGTAGTGTGTGTCTGTGTGTGGTACTGCATTTGAAATCAGTGATACAAACTGAGTCCAATAAGCGCCATTCAGTCGAAGCATGCGCATGTGAAGGTTGTCTTTTCGGGATCACTGTGGGAAATAGTAATCGAATCGAATCATAGTTCGAGTTCGATAATACGTCACGTGTTTTCTCGTATTTGGTAATGCGCGGCTCAGTGTTGCCAACCGTTGCACGGTAAAGTCTGTAAAAGGAGTAATGAAACATAACCTCAATTGTGATGGTAGTCTGTTTTTAAACTGTTTACGCAAACAAGGAATTTTCAAATTATTCATTTTTACGCTCTGCAACTGTGGTTTCTATTTTAATTTAATTATAGTTATCATATTAAATATCGCTTGTGAAACTCGTGTATGTTCGGTTCTATTCTCCCTATAGGATTGAAATCTCCATTTCCTTATAGTGACACATTCGAATAATTATTTTTTTTCGGTTTGAATAGAAGTATGTCAGAGATCTGTGTATGTCTATAGATCAGAAATTTTTTATTTTAGAAAGATGTTCAAATTAAGCATTTTTACGCTCTTAATGGGCACTCCTATTTAAAAAAACACCGATACTTTAAGGAATTGATTTTGATAATTTGAAGGGATTTCAAAGAAGTTCAAAGACTATAAGGTATTTTTTTTTAATCCAAGGAATTTTCAAGATCTTCAAACAATTGCATGAAATTTCAAAAGATTTCAAAGAACTTTAAATATTTTGAGGTAATATAAAATATTTTTAATTGATTTCACTAACTTAATAGGATTTCAATTGATTCTAAAAGATTTCAAATTGATATATTGTAGGAAAATATTTCAAATAATTTCAGTAGATTCCAAGTAATTTTTCATTTATTTTAATAATTTGAAGGAATTTTAAAGGACTGGGAATATTTTAGGGCATTTGAAAAGAATCCAAAGCATTTGAAAGAGATGTCAATAATTTCAATAAATGCCAACAGATTTTAAAGGGTTTGAAATATTTTAACAGATTTCAAGGAATATTCAACCGATTTTAGTAATTTAATTGAATCAAAAGGATTTTTTAAGTAATTTTTCAAGATTAGGAATATGTTAGGGTATTTCAAAAGAATCCAAGAGATTTCAACAATTTGAAAGAATTTCAAAAAAATGTAAAGAATTTGAAAACTTTTAGAGGTTTCTTGAAGATTCCAAGGATTTTTCATTTGATTTTAGTACTTTAATTGATTTCAGAGGATTTGCAATATTCTAGAGTAATTCAAAAGATTCCAAGGCATTTTGGAAAGCTTCAAAAAGTTGTAAGTGATTTTAAAAGTTTTATAAGGCCTTGAAATATTTTGGGGAATTTCTAATGACTCCAAGGAATTTTTTATTTGAATAATTTGAAGGAATTTCAAAGGATTTGATGTAATTTCAAAGGATTTGAAATATTTCAGGCTATTTTTTAAATTTTCATTTGGTTTTAAAGAGATTAAAAAAATTTCAAGAATCCAAGGAATTTCGAATTTATTTTAGTCATTGATTTCAGAGGATTTCAAATATTTTTTGAATTTTCATTTGATTTTAAAGAGATTTAAAAAGTTTCAAGGAATTTTAAGATTAGATTATTCTAAAAGATTCCTAGGAGTTTTCAATTGATTTCAGTAATTTAATTGACCCAGTGGGCACAAACGTTAAAGAACGTTATTAGAACGGCTCAAAAACGTCCTAAGTCAGTCCGAATAACGTTCCTTAAACATACAATGTTCCAGAAACGTTTTAAGGACGTATTCGGAACATGAAACGTTTTCAGAACATTATTTGGTCTGACTTAGGACAGTTTTTAAAACGTTCAAATAACGCCTTTTGACTTGTACGTCCAAGGAACGTTTTTAGAACGTTCCAATTACGTTCTTAAATTTCGTGCCCACCGGGGATTTGATAGGATTGGAAATATTTTAGAGTATTTTAGAAGATTTCACGGCATTTTCGAAAGCTTTGAAAAGTTTCAACTTTCAAGTAATTTTAAAATAATCAAAATAAACATGTAAGGAATTTGAAAAGACTCCAAGGCATTTCCAAGAGATTTCAATAATTTTGTGGAATTTCAAAAAATGGTAAAGTATTTGAGAACTTTAAGAGTATTTTAAAAGATGACAAGACGTCGTAAGATTTAAAATGTTTCAAGTGATTTTTAAAGAATCAAAGGATTTCAATAATTTGAAATAGTTTCAAAGGATTGGAAATATTTTAGGGTGCTTTTGAAAATTGCAAGGGATTTTGAAGTGTTTAACAAATTTCAAGGAATTCAAAAATATTGTGAAGAATTTTAAATATCTAAGGGTATTTTGAAAGATCCTAGGAATTTTTTTATTGATTCCAGTAATTAATTGTTACTCATAGGATTTGAATTATTTTATGGTATTTTAAAAGATCTAAAGCATTTTCAAGAGCTTTAAAATGTTTCAATTGATTTCCAAAGGTTTGAAAGGATTTTAAAACTTTAAGAGTATTTCAAAAGACTGTAAGGAATATTCAATTGGTTTCAGAGGATTTGAAATATTTTAGAGTATTTAAAAAGATTCCAAAGCATTTTCAAGAGATTTGAAAAAATTTGCATGGGGTATTGTATCAAAGAGTTTTCTAATATTTCGAAAATATAGATCGATTTAATAGGACCTATGCCAGGTTATATCAAAAGATTTCAAGGAATTTTCAATTTATTTCGGTAACCTGATAGGATTTGAAATGATTTAAAAGATTATAAAGTATTTTTAAAGACTTTGATGCACTTTCAAGATATTATTAATTTTTTAAGAAATTTTAAAGGCTTTGAATGACTTTAAGAGAAATGAACAAATTTTTCTGGGAGTTTAAAGAATTTGTTTACAACTTCGGAATATATGAAACTATTTCATAGGACTTGCGAGGTTTCAATATATTTTAGAATATTTAAATGAATTTTATGAGATTTCCGAAGATTTCAATGATTTCAATGGATTTTAATAGCTCTCAAGGTATTTTCATCAATTTTCCAGGATTCAAGAAAATACTATAAAATTTCATATAATTTCACGGAATGTTATAATATTTCAATGTACTTTAAGAAATTCATTAACAAGAAGTGAGGGGTTTTTTAGGTTTTCACAGATTTGTAGAGATTTTCAAATATGTTTTGCAATTAATTTGAATTCACCCTGAATTGTTACTCACTCATTCAGAATTATTTTACTATGTCTTTCGAATTTTGTCAATTTACCTGAATTCTTTTAGAATAAATGAATAATTCTATTCAGTCCAATGGATATTTTTTTCAGTTTGTGTTTAATTCGTCTTGACGTGTTTTAAGCTCATTTTGAATTCTTCAACATTCAATCAAATTCTTTTGAATTCCCTTGTATTTTTCCAAAATCATTTTAAAATTACTAAAATCAATTACATTTTTTGGAGTTTTAAATTTTTTCCAATTTATTTCCATGTTTTAAATTTGAACTTTAATTGTTTGAGGTTTTATTAATTGAATTTTTCGGGATGCTTTCAAATCCAAAAGAACATCAGTCACACTATTGATGCACATATTTACTTTAAGTCACTTTTTGGATTAGAAATGAGTCTTGCTGCAAAAGACGTCGAATTAAAAATTATTGCTGCGCACTCCCGAGATATTCTCTGGACATCTGCAATTTCTCTGCTTTTTTCGGTTTGAATAGGTCACTAATTTTAAATAAATTAGGCTGTAGCCGCCCTCAGAATAAGCGCTGTTTTGTTACTATTTTGAAAAAAAAATATACTGAAGACACTATTTTCCAATCAAAAACACGAATTTATCAACCAATATAGATTTTTTGATAATAATAAATAATAATAATAATAATAATAATAAATAAAAAATTGACAGATTTTCGCAGAAGGAAAAAAAATTGTTTCAAAAGTTTTTGTTTAATTTAGCTTTTAATAAGAAAGATACTGTAACGTTTATAAAGGCCTGGAAAGTTCTATCGACAGGATAATTTTCTTCTTATAATAAAAGAATTTAATTATTTTGACGTAAACAACAGATGCGATAAAAATGTTCACACAAAAATGTTCATGTATAAAAAAGTTATACTAAAATACATTTAACTTTTTCGTAATAACGTGCATCATTTATGATAAAAATTAGAAAATTAATTTTTCATGAAAAAAATTCACTACATCTCTCAATGCATAATAAAATATTAGTGGCGAATGGATTACTATAGAGTATAAACAGCAATAATTGCGGAGCAAATACACAATTTAAAAATTTGTTATCATATTTCTTGAAAACTAAAAGATTGGTAATTACTGCCACTATTCTATGTATCATTTATTTTTTTAAACTTTGTAAAGCTTATATAATAATGAAAATTAATATTATTCGCAGTATTTATCAATTTGAAATTGATATGCTCATATACATGTTAAAACGAATAATTCACAATTTATTTTATAAATAACATTTCTCTTAATTTATAAAATAAAAAATCTATTACGGCAATATAATTTACAAATAATTTAAGTGTTAAACAAATTTAAGAGCCGATTATAATAAATTGAATTATAATTATATTCACAATTTCTTCAAGATGATAAAGGTGGCAGAATTTACCTATAAATAAATTATGAGAAATCCATTACTCCTTTAGCTTCAACAGAGAAAAAATATGAAAAGGAGCTCCTTATTGAAGGCTACATCATCCTGTAGTGCCTTCTAATTATTTTTTACAAATATTTTGTAAAATTATTTAAATATAAATAACATAGAAAAAATAAGTATTTGTTTTATTCTTTTTCATAAAAAAAATTAGTAGGCGCGCGCAAGATTACTAGTATAAATAAGAAGACATACTATTTCTATAACGCAAGGTCTATATGCTATAAGGTGCACTTAGGAGTATGGCGTCATGAATAACTACTATCAATATTTTAAGTGTAGTAATGGAAATAAATATCATAATTTAAGTTATATAAAATGGACGTGGAATAGTACTATAAGTTATCAATATGAAATGTGAATGAATGTTAAACTTGAATATGAAATTTAAAAGTGTAGTTGTATAAAATACATTTTCGGTATGGTAATATGAGATGGTTAATTTTACAATTTTATAACTATAAAACATCTTGTGAATGTTGGGTGTAATTATGAATTATGGTATTAAATTATAGAGTTAAATTACAGATTAAAAAAACATGACCTCAAATGGATAGGAGATTGATAAAATTAATGTTTATAAGTTGTTGATTCTATTAGATGGTCATGTTTGCGACTGAAAAACGGTATGTCTGTTTTTGTGTTTATTGATTTATTGTTCTTTTTGATGTAGAACATTTCCTTGAACATTCTTTTCTCATAATTCTTTTCGGAATCCAAATTTGTATAATTTTGGAAATCGAAATGATGATTGTTCTTATGAGAATGTTTTACTAGTGATATGGTTCGATAATCATTTCTAAAATCAGATATGTGTTCTTTCATACGTGTGTTAGTGGTTCTACTTGTTTCTCCAATTTAAATAATAATAATAATCCGGAAAAACTACTTTCTTTAAACCTTATTATATTTTTTCGCGAACAAAATTTTCTATGAATGTCATTAATTTTTTTTGTGAATATTTATGAATATATTGATAAAAAAAGTGCAGACGCAGGGAATTGAACACGCTACCTACCGGTTCTGAAGACGAAGCGCTGCTACATGTGCTATCGGACAATTGAAAATATCACAGGCACACAAAAAAAGGAGGTTGTCCGACGGCCTAGAAGAGTCATTTACATACTACGGATTTTGGGTCGCTGAATCCGAATCCAAGGTCAAAATTCCGCCATCACCCACAGGTTTTTTTCTAAACTCAAAAACATGATTTTTCTAAAACTATTTTTGCATTAAAAAATATGTGAAAAAACCCTTGTTTTTTTTAATATCGACCACAAATTCGGATTCAGCAACCCAAAATCCATTGAATGTGACTACTCTTGTCCATCAGAAATCCTACTTTTTTTTGTGGGGCTATGAATTTTTCGCCCAACTCTGTATGGCCTTTGGCGAATATTTCATACTCAATTTTCTCCAAAACGACGAAAAAATTTTCAATTGGCGGTCTCCCTTTGTTAGTGTCTTTTTAATGCTTGTCTTTCTTGATTTTACGACAGCTTGTCATACAATCAAGAAAAAATCAGGGAATTTTGAAAATTAAGTTTATGCAAGAAATTTCCATCAATTTCAAGTCCAAATAAATATTGTAATTCTTTTAGAAAATTCCTTTTTTCAGATCTGAATGATTTTTTTCTCAAAAAAGCTACTGTTTTAAATCAAAATTATAATTCCTCTAGAAAATTTTTTCTTACAATTCAGAATTGCAGTTATTTCGGAAACTTCGCCAGACAAAGTCAGAATCATCTAGAGTAGATCTTTTGAAAAATTCCTCATTTCATATCTGAAATATGATATTTTCTTTATAGTCCCTGTTCCAAATCAGAGTCAAAATTCTTTTCGAAAATTTCACGTTTCAAATTTAAATTCTTCTTATTTCAGAACGTTTCTTGTTACAACTCACAATTAGAATTTTTCTTAACTCCCTGTTCCATGTCAGAATTTTAATTCTTCTCGAATATTTCCTGTTCCGAATCAGAATAAAAATTTTATTTCAAATATTCCCTGTTTTAAACTAAAATCAGAATTATTTTACAAAATTCTACGTCCCAAGTTCAACATGTTACTCTTTTAGAAAATTCCTCATTTCATATTTGCATTATAATTTTTTTTTTCAGAAATTCCCTGTTCCAAATAACAATTATAATTTTCCTCGAGAATCTTTCCTTGAAAATAAGAATCATAATTGTTTTAAGAAATCGAAGGTTCCAAGACAAAATTAATGCAATTAGTTAGAAAAATTCCTTGTTTGATATCTGAATTATAATTATTTTCTGAAAATTCCCTATTTCAAGTCAGAGTCATAAATCTTTCAGAAAATTACCGTTCTTAGTAAAAATTTTGATCCATTCGGAAAATTTCTTCTTTCAGATCTGAATCCTAATTGATTTTTTAAAATTCAATGTACGAACTCAGAATCATAATTTCTCCAGAAAATTCCTTCAATCGAGCATAATAGAATGATAAAAAAAAATTTATATCCACCTTGATTTTCCAAAGTTTTCTAGAAATTCTTCAAAATCTGGTAAAATTTCTGATGCTGTATTACATTATTTACTGGAGCAGTATAACCAGATTTTTTATCTGTTCTCTTTCAGATTATGTACAGAAACGGACCTTGGAAAAACTAGGCCTTGGCTAAATAAAAATTTTATTTGATAGAAGAAAAAATTCTACGGAATATTGTATTATTACAAACCGTTCCATATGACTCGTTTTAAATAAAATATTTATACTTCTCCACGCAGATCAAACTTGAAAAAAGACAAACAATTTTATAATGTACCTACTATATACATTGCTAGAGATCAAACAAGCACATTTTTCATTTCCTCACGCTCGAATTCTATTCGATGACAACCGTGATATTTTTTAGAGGAAAAATTGATTTTATGAATTGCAATGCCTTCTTAAATATTTTTAAATTTATTTTTAAAATCACTTTCCCTAAATTGAAACATTATAGTTTATGAAAAATTAGGAAGTTGCAGGGGTGGTTAAAAGGGGATAGAGGCAGAGAAAATATAATGACAGTCATAATGGGCAGGGATTCTTTAAGCCGATTACGTGATATTTTTAATCAGAAATTTATTTTCAAAAAATATCATAAAAAAAAACAATTTCCAACCAATTAATCTTCTTATGTAACAAATGACATAAAAGAGAAAACCAGAGAAAAATATTATTACCAACATAAATGGATTCGGCTAATTTAGACGCAAATATATACAAATTAATAAAATCTTACTTTAAACTAGAAATTATTCAAATACAGAATAGGTTGACTTGAAATGTGTTTAGGATTTGTTTGATAATTTATTGGTTTTAAATTAGTTAGTTAATTTATTGACTTCAAAGAAAGAAGGTGGATGTCAAATTGTTGAGACTAATAAATTATATTCTTCTTTATTTGTTATGACACCATAAAATTGTATTGTTGAAAAAAGAATAAATTTCAATAAAAT
Source organism: Andricus curvator (assembly GCA_932195095.1). Lineage (NCBI taxonomy): Eukaryota > Metazoa > Arthropoda > Insecta > Hymenoptera > Cynipidae > Andricus > Andricus curvator. Next base: position 628,262 of record CAKNYM010052983.1, read on the forward strand.
AAATGTCATATTTTCGTAAAAAATATAAAAAACAACGCAAGATAGAAGTATGAAGAGACATTTTTCTACAACTTTTTTCGAGAAACAATTTTGTTCCTTCGACATTTTTCTTATCTGGTGTCACCTTGGCAAAAAACGTAAATTTTTGTTTTTCAGACAAAAAAAATTCTCTTTGAGTAAATTGAGTTCATATATTCACAGAATCACCGCAATTTTGTCGATTTCGATGTTTTTGCATCCTCATAGAGAAAGCTTTGTAATGGTAACATTTTTCAAAATTTTGAAATTCATTTAATTAAACCTTCCGATATTTAAAAATGTCTAATACAATGTTCTAAGGAATTGTCCGGATATGTATGTGTGTGTGTGTGTGTGGATGTCACACTTTTTTGTGAACACGATAACTTGAAAACGGCTGCAGATAAATTGATGAATTTTCAAGGGCTCATTTTCACAACTAAAAGCTTGAAACTGGTAGAAGGATTTCGAAAAATATGTATTTGATTTTTTTTAGCACTCAATGATATTTTAAAAATCGGTTTTCTATAGTAAAACTTTTTTCATTAGCATAATTCAAAGTTGATGCAAGGATATAAAAGATTCCTTGGTTCGAAACGAATCGATTGACCTATAATATTAATACATTTTATAAAAGAGTAGGGAAGTTATGGTAATTTGCATATTTTGAAAATCGGTTTTTTATAGTGAAACTTTTTTCATAAACATAATGCAAAGTTGATGCAAGAACAGAAATAATGTGTTGATGCGAGTCGAATCGATTGACCTATAATATTAATACTTTTATTGAAGAGTAAGGAAGCTATGTTAATGCATAATATTTGAAAATACGGTTTTTTCTAGTAAAACTTTTATCTCCAACATAACGCAAAGTTGATGCAAGAATATAAATGATTCTTTGCTTTGAAACGAATCGATTGACCTACAATATTAATACATTCCATTAAAGAGTAGGGAAGTCATGGTAATTTATATATTTTTAAAATCGATATTAATAGTAAAAATTTTCTCATTCTCATAATTTAAAGTTGATGCGAGAATAAAAAATGTGTGTTAATTCAAGACGAATCGATTGACCTGTAACATTGATACATTTTATTGAAGAGTAAGGAAGCTATGGTAATGCATAATATTTCAAAAAACGTTTTTTTATAGTAAAACTTTTTTCTTCAAGATAATAATTCAAAGTCGAAGCAAGAATATAAAAGATTCCTTGGTTCGAGACGAATCGATTGACCTACAATAATAATACATTGTATTGAAGAGTAGGGAAGTTATGGTAATTTATATATTTTGAAAATTGGTTTTTTATAGTAAAACTTTTTTCATGAACCTAATTCAAAGTTCATGCAAGAATATAAAAGATTCCCTGGTTCAAAACGAATCGATTGACCTACAATATCAATACATTTTATTAAAGAGTAGGGAAGTCATGGTAATTTATATATTTTTAAAATCGATATTATTAGTAAAAAGTTTCTCATTCTCATAATTTGAAGTTGATGCGAGAATAGGTCATTTGTGTTGATTCAAGACCATTCAATTGACCTATAAGATTGATACATTTTATTGAAGGGTAAGGAAGCTATGGTAATGCATAATATTTGAAAATACGTTTTTTTATAGTAAAACTTTTTTCTTCAACATAATTCAAAGTTGATGCAAAAATATAAAAGATTTCTTGGTTCGCGACGAATCGACTGACCTACAATATTAATACATTTTTTGAAGATTAGAGAAGTTATGGTAATTTATATATTTTTAAAATCGATTCTAATAGTAACAATTTTCTTATTCTCATAATTTAAAGTTGATGCGAGAATAGAAAATTTGTGTTGATTTAAGACAAATCGATTGACCTATAACATTGATACATTTTATTGCAGAGTAAGGAAGCTATGGTAATGCATAATATTTGAAAAAACGGTTTTTTATAGTAAAACTTTTTTCTACAAGATAATTCAAAGTTGAAGCAAGAATATAAAAGATTCCTTGGTTCGAGACGAATCGATTGACCTACAATATTAATACATTGTATTGAAGAGTAGGGAAGTTATGGTAATTTATATATTTTGAAAATCGGTTTTTTATAGTAAAACTTTTTTCATTAACCTAATTCAAAGTTGATGCAAAAATATAAAAGATTCCTTAGTTCAAAACGAATCGATTGACCTACAATATTAATACATTTTATTAAAGAGTAGGGAAGTCCTGGTAATTTATATATTTTTAAAATCGATATTAATAGTAAAAATTTTCTCATTCTCATAATTTAAAGTTGATGCGAGAATAGACAATTTGTGTTGATTCAAGCCCATTCAATTGACAACATTGATACATGTCATTGAAGGGTAAGGAAGCTATGGTAATGCATAATATTTGAAAATACGGTTTTTTATAGTAAAACTTTTTTCTTCGACATAATTCAAAGTTGATGCAAGCACGGAAAAGATTCCTTGATTCGAGGAAAATCCATTGATCCATAATATTAACACACTTTATTGAAGATTAAGGAAGTTATGCTCATTTATAATATTTGAATCATCTGTTTTAAACAGAAAAACTTTTTTTATCCACATAATTCAAAGTTGAAGCATGAATAGAAAAGACTTTTTGATCATAAATTTTCAAAAAGAATAATTTTGACAATTTTTGTAAAAAAAATCATAAAGCTGGGAAAGGGATAGGTTGCGAGAGAACTTTTCCCTTCCCTTTTCCAGCTCGAAAAATTATCATTTCGAATACAAAATTTGATTTGGCTGATTTGTCTTTGTATTTAAAAAGTTGTTTGTATTATTTTGTAATTTTGTATTTTTTGTAAATTTCTATTTTTAAATTGATCAAAATGAAGACTTTGGTTTGTCCACTATTGAAAAAATAACTAATGTTTACTCTATGAGGAAGCAAACACTCGAGATCGAATTCATAGCTAGTTTAAAAAAAAGATTTGAAAAATGGTGAAACTTGAGAGGCAATCCTTTGAAATCATTTGTAATAGGTACCATAAAACCTTTTATAATCCCTTTGAATTTCGTGAAATCCCTAAAAAGCTTTGGAAATCTCGGTGAATTCCGTAAAGTTTCTGCAATTCTTTGAAAAACTGTCCAGTACTTCAAGATGCTTCAAAATGCCTTGAAATCCTTTCAAATCACTTGAATTCCATAAAGTTTTTTTGAAATCTCGTTTATGTTGAAATTAGTTGATATATTTTTGATATATTGATTAAAAAATGTCAGATCTTATGTAAAAAGGGGGGAGGAGGTTTAAAATTTCAAAAATCATCTGCACGAACTAATGTCTTAGGGACAGTGATTTTTGAAAATTCGCAAATGAAACAAATAACTCGCAGTAATTGTACTGAAATTTAATGTGAATTCAACTTTACGAACAAAAAAACCTGGTCAGTAAAAAACGAACCAATCCAACAACAATAAAAAAAGTCAGGAAATTGTATTCGTCAGAGAAAAGTCAGGGATTAAAAAAAAAGTCTTGCAAAAGTCAGGGAATTTCTTTAACTTTAAATAACTGTCAATCAGAATAAATTTGAAATTTTTGAATTTTATTTGAAATTGTTTCATTCCGTTTATAAAAGATTCTAGGTTCAAAATGTTACAAGTTTATGATTCTAGTCTTTGCATATTGATGGTCAGGGAAAAATTAGCCAAAATTTATTTGCCTTGTATTCATATTTTTTTTCTTTCAGTTGCTTCCTACTGAAGATTATCTTTTCAGTTATAAATGTAATTTTTTATTAAAATCCATACTCTTGTGTTGAAAATTCAACTGAAATCTTTTTTGGATGAAAATTCAACTTTTTGTTGTTGTTGAAAATTTGTCTTTTTAATTTAAAAATTCATCTATTCCAGTAGAAATTCCATTGTTCTTAGATAAAAACGCAACTGTTTGATTAAAAAATCAGCAATTTTGATACAAAGTTTTTGGTTGAAATTCAACTGTTTTGTTGGAAATTCGTCTTTCTGGGTTCAAAATTCATGGATCTTCGTAGAAAATTTACTTCTTTTTAAAACTCATATTTTGATATTGAAAAGTCAAACTAAACCCTTTTCTAGATGAAACTCAAAATTCTTTTCTACGAAAATTTTTCATTTTGATTTTAAAATTCATCTGTTTTATTAGAAATTTTATCTCTCTTGAATAAAAATGCTGATGTCTGATTCATATTTTTAGTTGAAAATTCATCTCTTTGGTTAAAAAATCAACTATTTCGTTGAAAACTGATTTTTTTTTTAATTCAACTGGGTGGGTAAAGGTTGAGCTAATTAGTTAATTTTTTTTTTTTCATGAACGTTTATCTCTTTGGTTGAAAATTGAACTATTTTGTTGGAAATTTACTTTTTTGCTGAAAATTAATGTTTTCTGGTTGAGCATTCAATTTTTATACAGAAGATTCGTCTTTTGGCTTCAAGGTTCAAAAATGTCGGTAAACTTCTTTTTCTTTCAGGACTGAAAAATCTTTATTTGTTGAAAATTTGTCTTTTTGGTTTCACAATTCTTTTTCTTATGAAATTTTAACTTTTTTGGTTGAAGTATCAACTATTACTCTTTTTCGTTGAGACTTCATCAGTGAAGGTAGGGGTTCAGCCATAAGATCGAAATTTTTATTCAATTTAAATTAACAATGGATTATTTTATTCCCTAAACGATTCTTCATCATCTGATTATTCACATTCATGAATAATATTAAATAAAAACGAAATCAATATAAATTTTAAGTATAAATTACGGAAAAAAATAAGCTGCTGTTTATCAAGATGTTTCGAAAATGAAACAAATATTTCCGTCGAACCTAGACTCGAGGCGTAAATAAAACGATATAAAATAGATTAAGCGTGTAAATAATTCCCATTTCATCATTTTTAAGGAAGATTACTTTTAAATACGTTACCTTGGTGGATGTGACGTAGTCTATTTACAAATATGAGGAAAATAAATTTTACGAAATATTGTATTATTATAAACTATTCTATAATACTTCTTCCAAATAAAATCTCTATTTGTTCCCCTCCTCGCATGTTGAACGTGAAAGAGGACGACCAATTATATAATGTACCTGTTATATAAATTGTCAGTTGACAAAAATCAAAATTTTCATACTAATCACACTTGAATTTTATTCGATCATGATTGTGATATTTATCAATTATATTTAATAAATATGCTTCAAATTCGTCCTAAAAAGCTGGACTACCCACGACCATGTTTTAAATCATGGGAAAAGAGGCCCTTTTTTAAGAAGAAAATTTATTTCAGGAATTGAAATTACTTTTTAAGTATTTTTAAATTCATTTTAAAAATTCTTATCCCTAAAATAAAACGTGATTTATAAAAAATTAGAAACATGGTTCTTCCCACGTGTTCATGAAATTAATTTTCAATCTGAAAGCCTTGAAACATATGTCAAGTTTTTCTTTCCACATAAGACAAATATTGAGACTTCCATTCAATTTTAATTAACAATAGATTGTTTTATTCCGTGATCGATTCTCTTCCATCTGCAACGTGCTTATGGAGAAAATTTTATTTAGGATGTAGTGAAGTTCTTCTTAAATATTCATTTTACAAATTGAAATTTAATTTAATTCAATTACAATATAAGGAATTATTTATTGAGCATAAATTACGAAATAAAATGATCTGCTGTTAATTAAAATTCGTTGAAAATTAAACAAACAATTCCGAAGAATCCAGACACGAGGTGTAAATAAAGCAAGGTAAAATAGAGGAATTTTTGAATAATTCAATGTCATCATTTTGAGGAAAAATAACTTGGAGGAAAACCTTGCCGGAGGTGACGTAGTCTTTTTACAAGTATCGCTATCAGCTTCTGTTTGAATAAAGCTGAAAATCTTACAGAATCGCATTCTTCTATT
>CAKNYM010052983.1:635329-648673 GCA_932195095.1 Andricus curvator
TGTTTGATTTATAATTGTTATTCGAAAATTCTTCGTTCTAAAACAAAGTCAGAATTCTTTTAAAAAAGTCCTTGTTCTTATTCAAAATTGTAATTCTTTTGGAAAACTCCTGATTTGAGATCTTAATTGAAACTTTTTATTTTGATTCCCTGTTCTAAACTAAAATCGTAATTCTTTTCGAAAATTCCGTGTTCCAGGTTCAAATTGTGAGACTTTTAAAAAATACCTTGTTCCCACTCACAATTATAATTTTTTTTTTCAAAAATTTCATTTTTCAAATCAGAATTATAATTCTTCTAAAAAATTTCCTCTTCCACGTTAGAATCATAATTCTTTTGAAAATTTCATTATTTCATATCTGAACTATATTTTTTTCAAAAATTCCCGATTCCAAATCAAATTACAATTTGGCTCGAAAAATTTTTTTTTAAATTGAGAATTATTTTTATTTGGAAAAGTCCCAGTACATGTCAGAATTATAATTCATTTTTAAAATTCCTTGTTTCATGTTTGAATAAAAATTTTTGTAAGAAACTTTTTGTTCCAAATCAGAATCAGAATATTATTTTCAATAATCCCACCTTCTCAAGACAACTTATTATTTTTATTATTATTTCCAGGATGAGACCACAAGAGTCCCTGACTGGTTATTTTTCTAAAAATTAATTTTTTAAACTGAAAATGTAACTGTTCCATTTTTTGTCGCAAATGTATTTTTTATTGAAATGTAATCGTTTTGGTTAGAAATTCATCTGTTTGGTTGAAAATTCATTTCCGTTGTTTAAAATTACGCTATTATGTTAAAATCATCTATGAAATGAGTCACTGCATCCACTGATATTTCGTATTTATTATTAAAATTTTCATTCGAAACACTTTGTTCCTACTTCAATTTAAAAATATAATTACTAGAAACTATTGAAGGATAAAGAATTTTAATAAAATGCACAATTGTCCAAACGAGTGATAATAAAAATGCGATAAACAGAGTTTTTATTGAAAATAAGGAATAAATAATCATTAAATGGTATAATTTTATTGAATGTGATTCTATTTTTGGTTGCATATTTTTTTCATTCGAAAGCTAAACTATTTGGTTGAAAATCCGTGCATGTATTTTGTTAACTGAAAATTTAACTATTTCAGTTGAAGAGATCATTCTCAGTTGAAAATTCAAATATTTGGTTGAAAATTAAACTAATTTTGTGAAAAATTCGTCCTTTTGGGTTAAAAATGAATTACTTCATAGAAAAGTGAACAATTTTTGTTAACAGGTCATTTTTTTATTAAGATTCTCTATTTCAGCTGAAAAATCCATCTCTTCGGTTGCAATTTTATTTATTTATTTTTTAAATCGTTATTTCTTTGGTAAAAAATTATTATTTTTCAAATGAACACTTAACTATTTCAGTTGGAGATTTGATATAGTTGGTCCTTTTTGGTAAAAAATTTAACTATTGTATTGAAAATTCTTTTTTTTCAGTAGAAAATTCACTTTTCAACGAAAGATTAAACTGTTCAATTTTTTGTGAAAATTTTTCTTTTGTATAATTTATCTTTTTTACTTGACAGTTCAATTACTTGGTTGAAAATGCATCTATTTTTTTAACAATTAGTCTTTGTTGGTAGAAAATTATGTTCTTACGAGGAGCTGTTCACTCGGAAATCGATTCTACATGAGCATAATTATTCCGCTAATTAGGTAACGATTCATGTGATTCCACACTTGAAGCATAATTCGGTTTGATTCTGACAATAAGAAAAGAATACCATGAAAAATAGTTAAACACAAAAAGTCCTTATTTTTAATTAATATGAGAAGCTAACTTTAACGCTTTTCCATGAAAAATCCGATTTCGAACAAATCCTTCCAGCACGATGTGTATTTGAATTTTTGATAATTTTGTAGCAATTTCCTCATTTTCAGAAAATTCTCAGTTACCTTCTTTTTCCCTTCCACCCCTTATTTTATTATAAATATTTTTTCTCAATTATTTGCCTGAATTTGATTTCATAAATTCATATAGTTGTACTTGGCAGATTTTTTTGCATCGCAGATGTTTTTAGTCAGATTGAAATGAAGTACTGACTAAAAGTTGAGAAATAATTGATTTAACTTTATTATTTTGAAACAATAAGATTATTGATGTAAATCAACTAAGTGTCTTTTGAAGTATTCTTTAAATTAAAATTGATGAAATCATTTCCGGAACCAACTCAAAATAACCATTCTTTCAAAAGAATCCCTTTCCTAAATAAGAATCATAATTTTTTTCGGAAATGTCTTGTTCCAGATCTGACATGAGTCACTCAAAGTCAAGGTGTATTTAAAAATAGTAAAAATTAGTGCTGCATTTGAGTATATTTTGATCAACAGTCTTGTTGATCTCAGAATTGACATTCCTTCATAAACAAATATCATAACTATTGTCATGAAATATTCAAGTAGACATAGGAGGAAAAAAATAGTATCCAAAGTGAAGAGAATTTGCTTTGAATTATATAATTCTTTTATTATTAATTTTAATTCCTAAATATGATTTTCAGTACTATAATTCTCTTCTTCGTCTACCTCGTGAATTTATTTTTAGTAGGGTCTTTTTGGGTATGTCTCATGTAGATGCATGAAGAAAATTATTTTCTAGTTATGGATTATGGATCTGAAAAAGGCCTTATTTAAACTCCTTATTAAATAATAATAATTATATTAATGTAATGAGCAAGGAACAAGCTGAAATCAGACGATAAAAACAAAAGAGAAAAGAAGATTCTCAGTTTTTGAGAATACTTCTCGAACGACTGAAATGAACAAGCGAACTGAGTAAACATATTTTTTTCTTTTTTGAATTTCAGAAATTATTTGTTTGATACGACTTATTTAACTGAAAGAAATGTATATTAATTGAAAGTATTCTATAGAAATTGAAAACGTGACAAATAAAAAAGTTGGATAAAAGATGGCAATATTGTGAAACATGTAAATAAGCTATGTCACCTTCTCTAACATTACACATTTGAAAAATCCACCTTCATCATGGGAAAACAAAAATTAGTCACACATTCAATCTATGTCACCTTACTTTATTTCCATAAAAAAAATATTCATAATTTAATCTTTCATTTTTACGCACTCACACAAATACCAGGAATTTTATCAAAAAAATACGAGGGACAGAAAAAGTATACGGGGTACCTATATTGTGAATTATATTCGGGCCAAATTTCGGGGAAATTTGAGAAAAAAAAACTATTTTAATCTAAGCCTGAAAAATATTGTAATAAATGAAAAAAGTTTCCAGTTTAAAACTGAAAAATATTTAAATAACTGCAAAACATTAAAAAGACTCCAGGTTTGGTGCATTCTCTAAAATTATATTAGGCAATTTTACAAAATATATTCTAAGATAAAACGATCGTTTGCTTTAAAAACTGAAAAGTTTAGAAAATAACTGTACAATTGAAAAATTTGATAAAAATTTCGCAGTTTTCTTTTTCTTCAAAATTATATCAACAAAAACATTTGTTTATCATTAAGAAACTGAAAAAATAAAAAAGCAATTACATAAAACAAAAAATTTTGATCATATGCTTTAGAAACAAACAGAAAAACAATTTGAAACTATTAAAAAAACTCCCGGTTTTTGTGTTATTTACAATTATATAAATAAAAGAATATTTTTCCAATGTACCATGATTAAAAAACTGTAGAAATAATATCTTTTCATATTGAAAAACCTTTTAAATAATATTGCGGTAATCTTTGAAATCTTGAACGTGCCATTTCAAAAACGAAAGTAGTGACAAAAAAAATAAAACAATATTCAATCATTTTGGTTTAACTTATTGAAAATACTACCAAAAGATCAAAAAGTATTGAAAATAAAAATGCAAAAAGACTACATTAAAAGACAGATAGATCCACCATATTTGTGAAAAACTTTTTTATTTCTCAGAAAATCTTGAAACGTGAAAATTTTACAAGCTTTTGAACAATGGATTAAAATATTAAAGATTAAAAATAATTCATTCTATAATACAAAATATTAGATTTTTTTTACTACTTTTAGAAAATTTAATCAAAAATTAGTTACAGTGAATTTCATATATACCTTGGTCCGGGATTGCTTATTCAGATATTGCAAAATAAAGTACAAACTTAATTTTTAGATCCAACTTAGACAAATAATTTTCCTATTACAAATTATTGTACCTTTATATATGGCACCTTTTTTCATTGTTTTTGAAAATTGAATTTGTTTATTTATAATTTATTTTCCACGATTAAAGTAAAAATTGTGCATCCTGTTAAAAAATGTTTTAAAGCCAATTTGTAGATTTAATTTAGGCGAACAATTTCGTTAGTAGACATTTTATTGTTTTGTTTGGTCGTTTTTTCGATTAAAACAAAAACGGTTTGTTCTAAGGTAAAGGGTACCTATCATGAAACATGCCCCAATTATGAAACAGTTTGATAAATAATTCGATTTATAAATAATATAAAAGTATATTTTTGAGTACAAGTTATTATAATAATAAGTATGAAAGTTAGGCTTTTTATATATATAAAAAGCAAGTATGGTTCTAAAGTTTTTAACACTAAAAAATAATTTTAATTATCTAACCTCCATACTCCGGAAAATTGACTGCCATTTATCCGAGTCAGAAGGCTTCATGCCTATAATTTGTTTTATCTCGTGTATTCACAGAAAAAACTGAAGTTAAATTTGGTTGCATGTAAAATGTTCAGCTGTTAAAGATTACATGCTATTTGGCGAAAGTTTATCTTACGATGGAATAAAAGCTGTCGTCTGCTCACGGCGTCCCGGAAGGCGATATAAATGGAGCAAAAATGTAGAGAAAAACTGTGAATGTAGCGTTATTCTACATGGAAAAACCAAGCAGAATCGACCCCTCAGACCTCCTAATTAGATCGTTTATTCGTTTTACAGTAATTTGAAGTTTTTCAACTACAGTAATTTAATCGAAAATCGACATTTTTATTTCTTTCAAGTTCAAATGCTACCAAGTATTATTTACAATAATGGGATACATGTTTTCGATGTATTTTTTGCCGTAGAAAACGATGGTGTTATTAGTTTTACTCTACCAGCCATCTAGAAAGCGCTAATGGCGTTTTTGTCGCGAATTTTTTGGAAAAAGCTGTATTTTTAGGTTAATTTTATCAACTAGCGCCTTCCAGATGATTTCTAAAATAAAACTAATAACACCATTGTATTTTACGAGAAAAAATGCATCAAAAACATGTATCACAATACTGAATATAATTTTTAAGTACCGTTTAAAAGTTTGATAACAAAGTGATTTTTTCGCCAACCGGCCGCACTGGCAGCGTGTAGCGCACAGGCGCAGCATTTTTATTTTTCATCAAGTTCAAGTACAACCAAACGTTATTTTCTAAAGTATGACAGATGTTTTCGATGTATTTTGTCTCGTAGAACATGATAGTGTTATTTGTTTCAACTTTGGAATTACCTAAAATGCGCTAGAGGCGAAAAATCATCAAAAACGCGGCTTTTCTTCATACGATACACTACAAAACACGCTTCTAGCGCTTTTTAGTCAATTTTTATAATGAAACCAATAATATTATCGTCTTCTACGAGAAAAAATACACCAAAAACATATAACATACTTTTGAAAATAATGTTTGGTTTCTGTGAGTCCGGCTGATAGTCGCAATTTAATTGAATTTCATAAATAATTAAAAATGATAATTCACTACTGTAACTTATCAAGCGTACTTCTACTTTGAATAAATATGTACATGAGTGTGTATGAATAATATAAATTGTATATACACATAAGCGAGTAGGAGCAAGGAAATATGTGAAACATAAAAAACAATAATTATTTAATATCACAGTATTTATTCAAAGTAGAAGTACGCTTGATAAGTTACAGTAGTGAATTATCATTTTTAATTATTTATGAAATTCAATTAAATTGCGACTATCAGCCGGACTCACAGAAACCAAACATTATTTTCAAAAGTATGTTATATGTTTTTGGTGTATTTTTTCTCGTAGAAGACGATAATATTATTGGTTTCATTATAAAAATTGACTAAAAAGCGCTAGAAGCGTGTTTTGTAGTGTATCGTATGAAGAAAAGCCGCGTTTTTGATGATTTTTCGCCTCTAGCGCATTTTAGGTAATTCCAAAGTTGAAACAAATAACACTATCATGTTCTACGAGACAAAATACATCGAAAACATCTGTCATACTTTAGAAAATAACGTTTGGTTGTACTTGAACTTGATGAAAAATAAAAATGCTGCGCCTGTGCGCTACACGCTGCCAGTGCGGCCGGTTGGCGAAAAAATCACTTTGTTATCAAACTTTTAAACGGTACTTAAAAATTATATTCAGTATTGTGATACATGTTTTTGATGCATTTTTTCTCGTAAAATACAATGGTGTTATTAGTTTTATTCTAGAAATCATCTGGAAGGCGCTAGTTGATAAAATTAACCTAAAAATACAGCTTTTTCCAAAAAATTCGCGACAAAAACGCCATTAGCGCTTTCTAGATGGCTGGTAGAGTAAAACTAATAACACCATCGTTTTCTACGGCAAAAAATACATCGAAAACATGTATCCCATTATTGTAAATAATACTTGGTAGCATTTGAACTTGAAAGAAATAAAAATGTCGATTTTCGATTAAATTACTGTAGTTGAAAAACTTCAAATTACTGTAAAACGAATAAACGATCTAATTAGGAGGTCTGAGGGGTCGATTCTGCTTGGTTTTTCCATGTAGAATAACGCTACATTCACAGTTTTTCTCTACATTTTTGCTCCATTTATATCGCCTTCCGGGACGCCGTGTGCTACGTCGTTCGCAGCAATGAAAAAACGGCAAAGTATACATGGAAAGCTATAAATACTAGATTTAGAACAACTTTTTACTTACCTAATTGTCATTTTGAAAATAATTAGACTTTATATATACTTCCTGCCATAGTCGGTATTGTTGGTTAGGAAGAAAACCAAAAAGTAGGAATCGAATTATATTTGAAGTTGGAACATTCAGTGGCGGATCTAGGTATTTGAATTCAAAGTAACAATATTTGACAAAAAATTTGAAGGAATGAAAAATCCCGGAAAATAAAATTCCCGACTCTTTCAAATTCCCGAATTGGGAAATTCCCGAATAATACAATTTTCGAATATGTAATAAAATTTCTGGTTAATAAAATTCCCGAATAATGAAATTCCCGAACATTTTATATCACCGAAATGGATAATTCCCAATAGTTTATAATATTACCGAATTTGAAACTTCCCGACAGAAAATTGCCAAATTATAAAATATCTGAACTAGAAAATTTCCGAATTTAAACAAATATAATAATGAAATATTTTTATCAAGAAAAAAATTATTTTTAATGTTTAAAGTTTCTAAAATTATTGGTTAACTTTGAAATTACGATAATTGAAAAAATATATTTCTGGATGAAAATTGTCTTCAAATATTGTTATTTTAAATTCATACAATAATTTTAGAAACTTTGAAGAAGAAAAATATTTTTTCTTAGAAAAATATTTGATTATTTTATTTTTAAGAAATAAATAATATTGATTGAAAAACAATTTTTTTATTGTTTCGGGAGTTTTATAATGCAAGAATTTTTCAGTTCGTATATTTTATAATTTGGCAATTTTCTAGCGGGAATTTAAAAATTCGGTAATATTATAAACTGTCGGGAATTTTCCATTTCGGTAAGATCATAAACTGTTTGGGAATTTTTTATTCGGGAATTTCATTATTTGGGAATTATATTATTCGGAAATTTTATTTTTTAGGATTTTTCAATCGTCCAAACATTGCCATCCAAACATATATTTTTTCAATAATTTTTATTTTGAATTCAAACAATAATTTTAGAAACTTTGATCAGAAAAAAATATTTTTTTTATACAAATATTTGATTGTATTTTTAATAAATAATATTGATTGAAAACCATTTTTCCATTGTTTCGGGAGTTTTATAATTCAGGAATTTTCCAGTTCGGATATCTTATAATTCGAAAAATTTTCTATCGGGAATTTTCAAGCTCGGTAATATTATAAACTGTCTGGAATTTCCTATTTTGTTAATATCATAAGCTGTTCGGAAATTCTTTATTCGGGAATTTTCCAGTTAGGAAAGTTTATTACATATTCAAAAATTGTATTATTCGGGAAATTTTTTTCAATAATTCAATAATTCAGAAACTTTAAATATTAAACTTTTTTTGATAAAAATATTTGATCATTGTATTTTTAATAAATAAATAATATTCCTCGAAAAAATTTTTCATTTGTCTAAATGCGGGAATTTTATAATTGGGGAATTTTCTAGTTATTTGGATATTCTAGAATTCGGCAATTTCATGTCGGGAATTTTATTATTCGGGAATTTTCCAATTCGGTAATATCATAAACAGTCGGGAATTTCATCATTCGGGAGTTTTTCATTTCGGTAATATTATAAACTGTCCAGGAATTTTATTATTATGGAATTTTCCTATTCGGGAATTTCATTATTAGGAGATTTTCTAATTCAGGAATTTTACAGTCTCGAGAATTTTTCAGTCTTCCCGATTTTTCAAGATAAGTGTATTTGGATATTATTTTTCATTTCGAGAAAGCTATTTAATTAAATAATAAAATCATTACACGTTTTTTGTGGATTTTATAATTTAATCGAATAGTTTTCAGAAAATAAAGAATAATATCCAAATACACTCATGGCGAAAAACCATTTTTTTCTGAGTTTTGAAAAAAATAAAGTTTTGTCCCAATGCAATTGGTATTATTGTTCATCCCTCAGCTTGCAGACATCTTTGATTTCACCTACCCAACCTGAAATACCTGATAGAATATACTTAAATTACCATCAATATTATCTTAATATAAAATGTCATCTACAGTACAAAATTAAAAATTAAATTAAAATGTTAAATTTACATTCAATATTCTTGATAAATATTTATTTAATAACTTTTCAAAATAAAATTTTACAAATCAGGGTGCCCTCATACGTAACGAAAATTCTGAGTTCGAAAAATTATTCAAAAAATGAAATGTTAAGTAATAATAATTTGAAGCATGAAATAAGGTCGATAGGAATTGTAGTTGTTCAGAAATCATCTTTTAGCTTTAAAATTTTACTTCGTAAAAAGGTAAAAAAATTAATTTTCAACAACAAAAAAAAAACGATTTTCAACAAAATAGTTGAATTTTTAACGAAAGTGATAAATTTTCAAATAAAATGATGAATCTTCAACTGGAATAATTGAATTTCAAACTAAATAGATACACTTTTAACTAAAATGATGAATCTTCAATTGGAATGGTTGAATTTTCAACCAAAAAGATGAATATTCAACCATGTAGATTAATTTTCTACAAAAAAATACGAATTTTCAACACACTATATGAATTTACAACCAATTTGGTGAATTTGTAACTAAAAATGATAAATTTGTAACCAATAGTTGAATTTTTGAAAGAAAAGAGGTGAATTTTCAACAAAAAGTGGAGTAGTTAAATGGTCAGTTAAACTAATTGATTTTCAACCAAACAATTCACCTTTTAACCAATGTGATGAATTTTTAACTAAAATGATGAATTTTCAACTGAAATAGTTGAATTTTATACCAAATGTTCTTCTTTGAAGAACCCGTCAAAGAAAGTTATAAAATTTTATAACTTTTTTATACATAAAAAAGTGGGTTCCACAAAATTGGTTCATACACAAATTTCCCACCGAATAGTTCAATTTTAATAAAAAAGATCAATTAACAACCGAATAGTTCAATTTTCATCCAAAAAAGTTCAATTTTTAACCTAAAATAGAATAATTAAATTTCCTGTTTTAAAAAACTAATTTCTAACAAAAAAAAAACGAATTTTCAACAAAATTTTAAACTGGAAAAGTTAAATTTTCAGTTAGAAAAATTGATTTTCAACAAGGTAGTTAAATTTCGAATCAGAGATGAATTTTCAATTAAAAAAATGAATCTTCAACGCAAAAAATTAATTTTTAACAAAAAAGTTACACTTTAAACCAAGGAAAGACCAAAAAAGACACATTTTCGAGAATAGTTGAGTTTTCAATTAGAAAATACTTTTCAGTCAACACAGAAAAGGAATTTAAAACAAAATGTTGAATTTTCGAGGAAAAATATGAATTTTCAACCAAGAAGATTAACTTTCTACCAACAAGGACAAATATTCAATAAAACACATGAAGTTATTATTAAGTACAATAAAAGAAAAAAAACGAAAAGGTTACTTAGCATAATATTTTATTTACACTTCACTTTGAACGAGTTTCTAAAGTTTTGACATCATCCTTCATGGTTTTTTTTTCATCCACCTAAATAAAAATGAATTCCCTGTAACAAACATTTTCGAGCAAAAATTAAATTTAATCGACTTTGTTCAAGAAAACCACCCTTTATAGGTTAGTTTTGTCAATTTTAACAGAAACTTTCATTCGATTTATTTATTCCATTAACGATTAAAATAAAAGTTCATTGTACTATTTATTTCGAATTAATATAGAAAATAATCTGAAATAAGCCATATTGATATAAAAAAACACATTTCTCTGCTGTTCCATAATAGGGACATGCATTATGAAACACCGGTACAACAGTCCAAAAGTTGTTTCAGAATAGGTACATATAGGTCGCTCCGCTTTTTCATAAATATAATAACTTTGCTTAGACTAAATTAAAATTTTAATAGGCGTTTCGCATTCAGAAAAGATCAGCCCATTCATTGATATAAACATTTAAAAAATATATTCTACTATCATTCCAAAATTAATGAAAATCTCAAGACCCCCTCAAAATTTGTCTCATGATAGGTACCTTTACCTCATCAGAAAGAAAAAAAAAATGTATGACAAATTTTTCTACCTTTTTTGTTTTAGTGAATATCTTTTGTCTATTCATGTTGCATCTTGCGTCGTTTTTCCGAACAATTTAATTTTTTTAACGCTATTTTTTACGATTAAATACAAAACTACACGCCCTGTCAAAAAATGATACAACACATTTTTGGATTTTCTTTAGGTGAACAACTTTTATTTATTCGTATTTTCATATTTTGTGTTTTTTTTCGAAAAATGTTATTTAAAAAAATGTTTACAAAACTTTTTTACAATTAAAACAAAAAATACGCGTCCTATGAAAAAAATCATCTAGAAGAAATTTGTAGATATTTTTGAGGTGAACAATTTTTGTATATTCATTTTTTTTGTATCTTGCATAGTTTTGCCGAAAAATGGAATTTTTTAATTTTGATAGCATTTTCACGATGTAAAAGAAAAATATGTAACTTATCAAGAAATGGGTTCCACAAAATTTGTTTATCTTTTTGAAGAGACAAATTCTTTTTTTTACATTTTATTTGTATCTTGCCGAAAATTTCATTTTTTATTTTTAATGGCATTTATCACGATTAAAACGAAAAATATGTAACTGAAAAAATGGGTACCACAAAATTGGTTCATCTTTTTGCTATGAACAATTTTGCTTCCTAATATTTTTTTTATTTTTGGTGGGAAATGAAATATTTGATTTTTTTAAAAGACAATTTCACTGGATAAAACCAATACGCTCTCTAAACGATGAGAATATGAAAAATACAAAAGTCAAAAGACTAATTATAAAAAAAATAGAAGCATTTTTATTAAATTAGTTGAATTTTCATGTAAAATGGATACATTTTGAAAGAGAAAAAAGTGCATAAAAAATGGAACAGTTTAATTTTTCGTTAAAAATTTAAATTTCTACCGAAAAAAAAGAATTTTTGATAAAGTGGTTGAATTTTTGACAGAAGCAAAGGGATGAACTATCAAATCTTTAACTGAAATATTCATGTTTTTATTAAAAATAATTTTTTACTAAAGAAACCATAATTTAAAAAAAAAGATGAAATTTCAACCAAAGAGATAAATTTTCAACTAAAATAAAGGATCCTTCAACAAAAAAAGACGAATTTTCCACAAAGTAGTTCAATTTCCACCAAATAAATGAATTTTAATCAAAAATGATGAATCTTCAACGGGAATATAGTTAAATTTTCAGTTAAAACATACATTTTCAAGGAAAGAATAAAGACTTTTCAACAACACAGTTGAAAAGACGAATTTTTTGCAAAATACATACACCAATTTTCAACCAAATAGCTTAACTTTTGAATAAAAAAAATGCAATCAAAACTAGAATGGGTGTATTTTCAGTTAAAAAAGTTTATTTTCACAAAAGAATAACAACTTTCAACAATCAGCGGCTTGCCCGGCAGTAAATTATGGTCCCTTCTACACTGAAAGATAAAAGCGAGCAAAATATTTAGCACTCTAAAGGGCAGACTGAAAATTTGAGAAAACCATGAATTTACATGAGAAGATTACCTCAAATATGAATTGGTGGATTGAAAAAATGCCAAAAGTAGTCAATCCTATAAGACAGAATAATTTTCAATTGAAGATTATCTCCGATGCTTCATTATCTGGTTGGGGGATTTCCCGTGATAAAGGTGAATCTCATGGATGGTGGAATCATCGAGAGAAAAATAAGCATATAAATTTGTTCCAACTGAAACCTGAATTTTATGGCCATAACCCGTGCGGGAAATGCCTTTTTTAGCCTTATTTAAAAAAAGGCTCGTACCAGGCCCTGATAAGGTTGCCTGATTTAAAAATGTATATAACGGTCCTGGTCAGGTCCAAATAAGGCCCGGATAGGCTAGCCTTATTTTTAATTAAGGCAATCTCATAAAAGGCCGTATTTACGGCCCTGATCAGGTACGAATAAAGCCCGGATAGATTGCCCTTTTTATTAAGTAACGCAGTTTATTGAAACTTTTCATAATAATGATAATGATTAATAGTCGCTTTCCTAAAAAAAGGAGAAAATAGATTAATTCATGTTGAATTTTTTTCATCTAGTATATTAGATTTTTTTACAATAGTTTAACAATAATCTACAGTGCTCAGCTATGTAAAATGCTTGAAATAATAATATTGCAATTTCATCGCATTATTAATCACTATAAATAATAATTAATCAAATTCTCATATCGTAAATTATTTATTATGTATTATTTTGAACAAATAATTATTTTATTCTAGCTTTAATAAATAATTTCGTATATTCATATATCTAACTCTCATAATGGTAAGAATGATAAACCACGATTCATGGATAAAAGATTTGACACAAAAAGATTTGATTTAAAATTTGAAGATTTGAATCTTGCCGCCTTGGGCAATAGTTCGGCTGTGGTGCGCCAGGGCGCGCAACGATTTGCCTCTCTCGC